>JAHPZR010003676.1:0-12500 GCA_019787425.1 Platygyra sinensis | reverse complement strand
GAAAAGTGTTAGCTTGTCACACTTTTGGTGCCCTGTCACTCCTGGCGTTTTTCACCGTAGATTTTCTTTGGGCTTGTAAGTTCGTTCAACAGAAATCCTGGTAGTACCCGAGAACCTTTACTTGTACACTGAATGCTTATAATATACATGCAGAGATTTCAGTAAACTTATTGGCTGAGACCACGTCAGTTGATCTCAAACAGTGCGGAAAAATTATATTGTGTGCAAAACGTTGTAATTGAGTTTTTAAAGTTAGAATTAAATTGCATGTTTATTATAAACAAGTAATCAAATGATTGATAAATAGTCTGGTGACTTGGGTAAAGTGTAAATAACGAAAAAGCGTTCCCAAGTCGAAATGCTGAAAAGAAGAATTTTCTGAGCGCACAACGTAAGTCCAACCCATGACCTTCCAGATACCGGTTGGTGGTGAACAAGGTGATATGCTAGGTTCTTGATTTTGCCTTCACTACACAACCGAACACACACAAAGGTTGAGGCATGGGCGTGTTGGTCAGCCAGGCCCAAGATCTGTTTAATTGTGACAATTTACAACAAAGTGGAATAATAGATACATCAAGTAACGTCCTACATGCGCCAAAGCCGGACACGTAAACCCGAAAAACCCCCTTGTTTGGGAAAATAGGGACCGTGTACCCCCGACCAAATGCAATGGCGCCACCTTTGGGGTTTTAAGGTTGATTACTAAACAACAGAATGAAATAGACAATTCATGTTATGACGCTAATTACACAATAAAAATAAACCTTATGAGAAAGTGCTAGTGGCAAGGCTGACCGTAGAATGTCACAAGTTACTCAACCGTCTCTTTTTACAAACATACTTCCCATGAACCCTCGCGTACTACGCTCGCACCCAGTTCTCTGTTCCGTGTCGGCAAAATATTAATTTATGTCAATACCGATTATCACAAATTACATTATGTGTGACACGTGTCCTGCCACCCTGCAAGACTTGAGAACGCTTCTCGGTCGTCAATAGATCACCTTGCTCACCACCAGTCTCCCATAGCTCAGTGGTTAGAGCGTCCAACCAGTATTCTGGAAGGTCATTGGTTCGACTCCCGTTGGGGCTCAGAAAATTCCTTTTTTCCGAGTATTTCGACTTAAGAGCACTTTTCCATTATTCAATCAAATAATTTTTATTGTGCAATTTGTGATAAGTAAGCACTAGCGGACTAGACTACAAATTGAACTTGCTATTTTTCAGTCTTTCAAAAATTTATTTATGCATATTTCCTCCAAATCATTTCATAACCTGTACAAATTGCGTTTAGTTTTCACTCGTTTTTTAAGACATGAGGAGATTACAGAGTTTGAAAGTCTGCCAGACATCTCCAATATGACATCTCATTTTTGTGCATATGTAACCAGCTACACGCTCCTTTTACAGTTTCACTGCACGTATGTAGCAACTTTTTTACAAAACTAGACCATTATATATTAAGTTTTCAATCAATGAAACTATGTGTTTTAAGGCTTTGACTTTTCCAAGGTGTGCTCATGATACTGCACCTCAAACTGGTTTATGTTGTTCTTTGTTAACAGCTGCCTGTTAATATGCTCGCGATAAAAAGCTGCAGGAGAAACAAAAGAAGCTGAATTCATTGCCGCCAATTCTTCGTCCCAAGACTAAAAAATCCCGCGAGCTGGCAGCTGTGGCACATTTTCAGCAGAAGATTCGTCCCGACGGTTTGTCGACACAGATAAGTTAAACCGGAAGCAATGGGCGCGAACAGAGGTGGCTCTAAATCCATTCATTTATGGTAAAAAGAAGAGCTGACTATGGTTCGTAAGAGCCCCTTAAAAACACTTCAGAACAACGACGACTGTGACGATAGGTTTTTCCTGCGAGCGCTGTAATTTCTGGCTGAACGGAGAACTGAACTGACAACTGGGGAAATCTAGCTCTGGAGAGCACTGCTTTGCTTGCGGGAACGGAATCTCGTCACGAATTCCTGGTACACGGGGATCTACTTCGATGGTCTTCACTACGGACGTCAAGGAAGAGACATAACTTGGTCCAACAGTAGTTTATTCTGCACTCGGCTGAGTGCTCGACGATGTAATCGATGTCAATCGCATACTGGGTGTAATCGATGTAATCGATGTCAATGTAATCGATGTCGATGTAATCGCATACTGGATGTAATCGATGTCGATGTAATCGAAAAACTTTACAAATGCACTTGCTTATATATCATTCTAACAAGCTAAGTGTTTACAATATGGTAATGCAACTTCTAACATACAATACGAGCGGAAAAGCTTTAATTACGATAGCAAATCTCAATCAACACTACGAAGTTTCTTAAATTAAAAATAGATTGCCAAGATTAAAGGTTAAAAGGCTGAAATTGAGATAGAGCAAACTTAGGAAATTAAAATTCTCACTTGGTGTTACCGAGAGCAAAGAAAACTTGTCTCATGAATAGAACTTCATTACTGGAAGATAGTTCAGCTGGCTAACTCTCAAGAAAACTCATAAAACTTCATTAGTGTAAAGTAGTTCAGCTGGATAGCTTCCGAGTCAACGGAAGATAGATCTTAATGCCGAAAGGAAACCTAAATGCACTGCTAACGAACTATTTGCGTACTAAATGAAAGTCGGTGTTGCACACGTACAGGTGTACAAAGAGTCGGCATAGTACAAAGTATAATATTTAAATTCCTGGTCGTCAACTGGATAGAGGCTACTGTTGGTTTTTTCTACAATTTTCCAAATAACAAAGAAATGACTGTGAAACGGCGAATTTTCTCATAACACGACCCCGATGAAAGCATCGATGGCGCTTTCTCTTTTCCCCAGCCTCGGTCGGCCGCATTTGGCAATAGCTCTGACGTCCCGGATGGGGGACCAGAGCAGACCAGTGACAGGCAATTGCATTTTGGACAAGGAGTCTGGAATGGGGCCCAGGATCAAGGAAAGGGCGATGCGGTGGCAACGTCATCCGGTCTCTAGGAACCCAAGAAAGTCTGAGCTAAGAAAAAGCACGTTGATACCAAGGCTGATAAAGTGAAGAAAAGAGCTTCATCTAAATTTAAGTAACACTGACATATTGCACCTTTGCTAGTTAGCAGTCGTAATTTTGGTCGTTACGCAACGCTTCAATCACGGCGTTGTCCTAGGATTCAGAAGAAATTTAGAAGATGTAACGCAATTCAGGGATACTTCAATGTTAGGCAATCTCGTTCCCAGAGCTCTCGCGTTATCATTGCCGATCGGAACGAGAAACGAAGCTCCGCTAGACAAGGGTAACGCGGGCTCTGGGAACGAGATTGCTTGGAAGGAGAATACAAGTATTTATATTATGAATAAGGGACACGTTAAAGCTAACATCTTTATCGGTGAAAAAGGGAATCGACCGAGATGTCCGGGCTTAAAATGATTTTCGGGTTAAAATGATATACGCAATGTACTTACGTTTGTTGATTCTTTGTATTATGCTTGACGCCGTAATTAGCTCTTTGTAATAAATATCAGTTTTCATGGTCATTTCTAAGTTAGTGTGGAAATTATTTTGAGTATACTGCATGAAGCTGTGGCACCTTTTATAACCCCCTCGCTTACAGCCCCTCCCGCCCCACCCGACCGGTTATTGGCTCATCTAGCTGTAAACTAAAAATACATCCGGTTGTAAGACCCGTATATCAGCCCTTCTTTGGCTTTCCTTGTTTTGAGATGTTTTGAGGCTTAAACCAGAAAAGCAAACATTTCAATTACCATGTGCAGCTATACATCGTTTCAAGAAGGTTTTTATTTCGGCTTTAAGCCCCCTCGGATGTAAGCCGCCTCGCCTCGGATGTAAGCCCCCTCGGATGTAAGCCCCTTAGCCCATGCGAGGTTCTGGCTTGTATAAGCCCAAGACTTGTAAGCAGCCCTTAACGTTAACGGTGGTCAATGAGGCGTTCACTCGAATAGTCAAGAATATAAAGGCAGAAACCGACACAACCTGGAATTTTAGACGTAGTAATTTTTGCAAGGACCACAGCGACAAAACAGGAGTACCGGATCCTCTTGTTGTAGAAGATCTAATCAGCGATAAGTTGAATAATAGACGAAAATTAGCAAGGCTGATTACACAGTATAGGGATATATTTTCCAATATTTCGGAAGGCATGGCCTCCTTCTTCAGGGTGTTACAGAGTCATTCTCTGTAACATCCTGAAGAAGTATTGATCCACAGAGGACCACATAGTCATAAAGTGCAGACCAAGTTTTACAAAATCCACAAGTTTGGTGTAAACAGACCCAATAGTAAGCAAGATACAGCCATTTGAAAACGTCAAAATTTAAAAAGAAATGTATGGCCATCCGGACGCTGGGCAATTTTATAGAATTTTCAGGAATAAAATCTCCTTTTAAACTCTATTAACTACGCTTACACTGAGGGAAAATCCTGAATAAGTCGAAGACGGGGGGTAGTAATTAACTATTAGACCCGTAGCCCTTGAGGGCGAAGGGTCTAATTGTTTAAGTATCATCCAACAAGTGCTACTTGAAGAAATATATATTTGGGAACAAAACGAAAGAAAGAAAAGAAAAACCGGCGAATTTCGCTACACGAGGACTATTACTAATAGTCCTGTAGTAGCGTAGCCAATTAAAATGCAGGATTTGCATTAGTTTACCATTGCAAATCGACTCCAAAATGTACTTCCAAAACTAATAAATAGATAGAGACCAAACCGGTTTCGTCAAAAGAAGATTTATTAATGAAAACATAAGATTAATCGATGGCTTGCTTTAATAAACCACACTTCTGCTCATAATATTCCCGGACTGTTAATACGTTTGACACAGCTGAGTAGTCTTTTGTGTGGAGAATGCTAGGTTCTTTCAATTTCGGATCGTCATAAGTTGGATCAAATAGTGCTACCGTAACATAGAAAGCTGCGTACGCGTCCTGAATAACGGATGGGCAGGCAATTACTTTATACTTCACCCGTGAAATAGGCGTCAGGCAAGGTTGTCCCCTTTCCCGTTATATTTCCATCTTTTGCGCAGAAACACTAGCCAACAAAATACGAGAAAACAAAGATAATAAAAGGGATCACTGTGTGTGGAAATGAAATCAAGATTAGTCAATATGCTGACGATACTACTATGATTTTAGAGGGCTCAAAACAGTCCTTTACATCTGCGTTCTAATCTAGAGCTTTTCGGCGCGATATCTGGCTTGCGGCTTAACAACAAGAAAACAGAAATTCTCTGGATTAGGGCAGGTGCTGGGCGTCAAGATAAATTATGTCCTGTAAAGATTTAAATTGGGTTACAGACAAAGTTAAGGCCTCAGATGTCTGGATCCAATCCCATGGTACGTTAGGAGGAAAGCAAACTACGGCGAAAAATTACAAAAGGTTAGAAATTGCTCAAATCTGCAGGGAATACAAATCGCTGTTAGATTAAAAAGTTTAATCGCCTCTCAGATTGTTTACATTCTATCATTGCTGCCAACAAATCATGCCGCTCTAGATGAGACTAACAACATGTTCTACAGCTTCCTCTGGAGTGGAAGGTGGAACAAAATCAAGCGACATGTAATGATCAGTGACTATACAAATGGAAGTTTAAGGATGATCAACATGAAATCTTTTAATAAAGCGTTCAAATCCACCTGGGTCAAAACCCATTTATACAAATAACAATTAGATTATGAGCTCGAGATTTCTATGAGGTGATAGCAAATAACAAATAACGGTTTTTAATGACTTTCCCACGCATTATTGAACTTTACCCTTAAGGTTATTCCTCACAATTGCACTGCGCATCCTTTCTACGCATAATTTATGGCGTCATTTAGTGCGCCCGCGTGCACGCACATATTGAAAACATGGTGGATTTGCCTTGATATTGAACGCTGTCAGTTGGAAAGTGGCTATAGCTCACCAACGAGCACGGGCACCCCAACTTTTTTTTCAGTCATTGTAATCAACTTATCATAAACTTTGCTTGAGGAAAGACTGATCTGATTCCTATTGCTGGAAATTGAATAAATAACGAAAATAGCAAGTAAACTGTGGTCTTTTCTGTTTTGCCGTATGGTAACCATGTCAAGAAATTTGGTTAAAATCTTTATCAAGAATTCAGCTTTCTGTCTAAATCAAACTTAAAAAGTTTATTTGTGTCCGATACAATGCATTGACTCCACTTTAATGCGTGTTCTCATGAGTCTCGGTCACAAAAATTTACAATTATTACTGGGAATGCGTTCTTGCACTAAGCATTAAATAATGCCAAAATGGGTCATTTTCAATGCTCCAGTGCTCCTTAATGAGTATGGGCAGCCCCCTTTTTTATTTCAAAATTGAAGTTCTCATGTGATAAATATTCAGTGGGCAAAGTTTGAACGAAAATCTATTGTCAGTTTTATTTCAGGGGAATTACCTTAAACAAAGTTGCACGTATCGAACTGTCCATGGCAAATTTGCACTTGTTTACGCGCGTACCCGCTTTTTCAATATTTTCAAGTTTTTGAAATCAAGAAACCGAAAATATGCTTCTTTAGTCTTCTCAGGAATTTAATTATCCGTTTACATCTAAAATTCCTTTCAAAACTTCCGAAAAACTATAAAAACATCGCATTTCGTGGACGACCGCCAGCCACTGTACTCTAATGGCTCATAGTATACGAGTAGCTCAGCCAATCAGATTGCAGCATTTGCATTAGTATACTAGTAGAATTATACTAATGATAATTATGATAAATGGAAATTATTTCATTTCAACTCTGAATTACACGATTTCGGCGGGGTCGTTATCTTTAAGAGAGTAACCTCAACAAGAATGATTTGGCAAAGTTTATACATATACCAGACGCCTTTACAACAGAAATTCTAAAAGTCTGGTATGACGATAACCTAACTTTCACTGAAAATTTGCTCTCTTTACCTCTTTGGCAAAATTCACTTGTGAGAATTAGAAATAAACCTATATAACTCATGGTCTTCCAAAAGAATGCAGAACGTCAGGCAGTTAATGAAAGACGCAGATAATTTGCAGTATCTTTCCAATTCTAGGAACGCTTTGACATCAAAACAAATTTTCTTGTTTATCACGGGGTGGTATCGTGCATGAATTGTTAAGGAATGCCACAGAAAACAAAAATGAAAACAAAAGAAATTTCAGCGCCTTTGCTGAAAACTTCGTAAAGCTCCTAAATCCAATAGACTGGCATACAAAAAGCTAGTCAGCGCTAAATAGAACAGCCCTAAAAAAACCAAGAGAAATGGTGTGTCGACTGCAGCCTTCAATGCTCCAAAATAATTGATTGAGAGATGGCTTACAAACTCCCTTTCTGCAGTTACCAAATTAATTATTTTTCAGTTCAAACTATTTTACAGACGTTCCGCGACAAATGACTTTCTAAATATAATGGTCTATAATAGGCATTAGAGAAAATCTGATCTCTGTACCTTCTGTAGAAATGAGAAGGAGTCCCTTTTTCATCTATTTTGATCGTGTAGCGAGAGGTCTTGTTTTGGCAGGGCCTTACAAAATGGTTGGTAGTCTGCTTGCAGCCGGTTTTTTCCCTAAGGGTCACTTTTTAGACGCCCGGGCTTAGACGAGTGCTTAGCCATCGTGAACGCAAAAGAGCGGTGTGGCAGTATGGCCGAGTAGGGAAGAAGGCGAGACGTTTTTCTTCTCGTGCGTGCCGCGCCCATGTCTCGTCCCATTCTTCTTTAGGCTAAATAGTGTCTCCTCATGATCCCTGCTGAAATTTCGAGAGAAAAACAGACTGCCAGCAGACTAAATGGTTGGCGGAAAACCAAATAACACTAAAATACAACATTTTAACTCTTGATATAATAGTTGACCTGCTGTGGAACACCCTCTGAACACAAAGAAATACTTTTACCTCCTTGTTGTCAGATATTACATATGGTCCTACAAAACAAGACAAGTACTCCCTAAAAAAGAAAGATTTCCGAGTTTTCTCTCTTCTTTAGTATTTTTTGAGTCTTCAACCTCAAAATATAACAAATAACCAATCTCAATATATACGTTTCAAAAAAAGCCATGCATGCCAGAGAATAGATTAATAATATAGTTGAGATTCGTAGTAATTATCTTTTTATCTTCATAGCTTACTGATTACATGCATGTTAAGTATTTTTGTCTTGTGTAAATGTTTAAAGTTTGTTTTCCTTTTATATTTTGCGCTTCCTATGTATGTGATATGTATGTAAAATAAGTCTGTTAGTAATGTAATGTTTTGTACTTCGATGTAAATAACTGTTATTTATTTTAAAACAATTTTCAAATTCTCTGTGTTCTCATTTCCCTGATCGCCCGAAAAGAAAGACGAGAAGCGCGAGTGAGTGTCAGATGAATGTTTCTTTGCCATTGAGAAAATAGAGAAACTGTAAACTTGATTGGGAATGTTTCTCCTGAATCAGTGTTAACCTGTGCAACGGTCGTTTCATTTCCAATCGCCAGGGCAGAACGAAAAACTTGTCTGCCAAGATTTTGCCTCCACTTATTGCGTATCTCCCAAGCTTTTTGTTCGCCGCTTGTGATTGGCCAGAAACAACTGTCATGCAGGCTAACCAGCATAAACAAAACTACTCGACTGTTTGTTTTTGTTGTTTATCAGTTTGTCTTCCAACAGCATTTTCGGCGTCCAGGGTGAAAAAAATCGACCCGTTTAATAAAACCGGCAGGGACCACTACAGCCCTTAGTGCATGTCCGCACGCTAACCTCAATCAAGATAATTCCATCAATGTTTTTGTCTGCTTATTTAAATATCCTTGTTTTTCTTTCTTGAAGGCAAATGCATTGAGCATTCCTTCAGTTCTATTTTCTCAGTTGCTATTATCTTTCCAGCGGTGTTGATCTTATTGACCAAACAATGTCGAGTATGAATACGATGATTTTCCGAAAAACGATGGAGTGACTCGGTCTCTTTGGTGCACTGTCAGCATACTACAACCTCAAAACTTTTACAATCACCCAGCGCTTTCCGTTAGAAGCCTATTCTCTAGCCATTAACTACTCGGTAACCGTCAAGGGAAATGTAGCTTCCTAAAGATGCCTTGATAACCAAAAGAAGTTATCAACCGGGAGAAACTCCCGTGTTAAAGTGAAGGGCCTGGGTACCAAACCTTTGTGGGCGTGGCCCCAATTCACTTTCACCTCTGGAGGCCAGAGAAATCAGTTCTAAATGGGAATACATAAAGTGACACCATCACATGGAAAAAAGGGATAAAGACTATCCGTTGAATACCCTCTGCCAGTAAAGTTATTGAAAGTATTGTCATAAATCTGCATTCTATTTCAATGGCTAATAGACCTTTTAAGCCTCATTTCAGACCATGTGATTATACTCTTGATAATTTTTTTAACAACACACAACAACAACAATAATACTTATTTACAAAGTCATTTGTCGCTAAACGCCAGGCAGCAACAGTAAACTGCACTGGTTTCCTGGATTTTGGAGAAGCTGCTTTAGGAAGATAGTTGCCGATGACTCATTCCATTTAACATGTTCTCGGGCTCAGACAGTTCCTCGATCTTAATGTCATTCAACTGTTACCACCGTCCCTCAACAACTTTGAAAAGCATTTATTGCTGTATAGTTTATCACACAGTAGGAACTGCAACTCTGCTTAATTTATTGAGATTATATATGATTTGAAAGGCTCTCTCTGGTCTGTCCATAAACATTGTAATATGGTTGGTCGTCAGTGTGGACCCAACTTGCTTAATACAAGTGACTCAACCATCCGAGGGCCTCTTCATGTGAGCCCTGTCAACTGGGCTAGCTTGGTTCCGTATCTCCACATTTCTTTTCTTCGCCGTTAAAATTGCGATGTGTTCATACGAGAAGCTAGACTGGCCTGGCTATGGAAATTGTTACAAAGAAAAAAGTGGCGAGGCAAGATCTCGGAAACCGAACCTCCGCGGTTGACCAGGCTCATATGAAGAGGTAACGAAACAACCAGAGGTTAAAGCTCAAAAGCCCCACCTCCTGTACGGTCCCTGGGGAGGGGAGAACAAATTATCTCATTGCTACATACCCCCATTTTCTCTACCCTAACGACATTGCTAATGAGTTTTGCTTTAAATCATCAATTCTTATAAGGACTTCTCAATATTAGATTTAGAAAAACAAAGATTAAATTGATAATCTTGATGCTAGATTTGGATTAGAAGATTGTACATATATCTTATTAACCAAGCACGAGGGCCATACTGGGAGAATATCGGCCCGAGGTCTTGTCAGTACGGACCGAGCGCAAAAAAAAACCAAGGGCCGATATTCTACCAGGACAGTCCCGAGAAAGCTTGGTTAATAAGAGATTTATTACACGACTGAAATTGTTCAGAAGAAAACCCAAATGGTAGACTGCAAAGACACCATAAACTTCAAGCGCGTAATTTTTATTTACAGCAAACTGAATGGTTACTCACGTCTGACGTTTTCAAAAAGAAGAAACACAAAGTTGGAAGAAAACAAAAAGAACATTTTATGTGGAGTAAATACTTTTAGAAAAAAAAGAAGTAAAACTACGGGAAAATCTTCCTGTGGGATCATTCGGGACAGTGCCCGGTCCGATACTTAGAGAATATTGGACTGGCAACGGAGCAATCTGATTGGCTGATTTTAGTTATTGGCCCTCTGAACTAACTTAGTCGTGTAATAAATAAAGATATTCACTTAAATAAAAACGAGCTAAAAGTGCAGCCCTATCTACGAGGCTCTCAATGGGGTTAACCTTCAGCCATCAGACAGCCTAACATTTAACCGTCAACCGGCAAAAAGTGTAATTTTTACTGTACACCGTCAAGTGTCAGTTCAGTTGTAATCACCAAATGGTTTGAGTGTGCGTTTGTTAACAAAGTAACAGCCACTTAACATTTCTAGGGACCAGTGAAGAGGATTTAGGTGAAGTTTTCAACGAGTAGTAGATTTATACTAAAACAACTAGATTATTCGCTCTCGATTTTTGTGCGTGATAGTTGACTCGGGCTGCGCTCTCATCAACTATCATGTGATAGAAATCTTGAGCTCATAATCTGATTGTTTATCAGTATAAATTTACTAGTGTTCTATCACGAATGCTGTTCTCTGATTGGCTACGCTAGTCACTGTCTAGTCTGTTGTAAATGGTAGTGTGGCAGTGTGTGGTTTTTGAACAAAATGACAGATGATTTACACAGAGTTTTGACCGGCCAGTAGATGTATACTAAAACAATTAGATTATTCTCTCTCGATTCTATGCGTGGTAGTTGATTCGGGCTGCGTCCTCGTCAACCTCGTGACAGTATCGCGTGATAGAAATCTTGAGCTCATGATTTGTTACAAAAAAACACGAATGTTAACCAGTCAACGCGCGTATTTTCGGGCTTTTCCTTAATAATACATGCTGTAAAAATTAGATATATGATAAATATTCTTGGACGTCTGAGAATATGTTTCACTTCAGTTTTTCTGTGAAATACCAAGACGACCTCCAAAACACAAGATAATCCTTAAAAAAACAAGAGTTAATATTGACTTAAACTTAGAGAAGAAATTTCCTTTTAATAACCCGTCAACGTCAAAATCAGAAAAGCTTAGCTGTCAGCCGTGAAAGCTCCCCTCTCCCCAGTCTCCCCATTGAGACCCTCGACTACACGTGTTAATAATTTGTTGGGACGCACATTAGTTATAATTTACTAGTACGGAGGTAAATATTTATTGAAATGTTGTATTGACAATATAACATAACTTTGGTACATGGAGCAAGCAATGATTTTCTTTCTTTTAAAAATTGATTACCATTTTTTGACCCGACTTTTTTAAGTCTAGAAAATCTCTCCGTCGCTAAGAGGAATACACTTTGCATTGTTACATTCGAGATACGCTTGATCTATTTGTTAGTTTTCTTAACCGGTCAGTGCAAAACACAGACTGCAGACTGGGAGTAAAATACAGAATGCAGACCAGAGACGTTTTCAGTTTATATCGTGTTATTTCAATTGTCCATTGCTAACCATAAACGGGGTTATTCAAGCTAATTGTAGTGAAAGAAACTCCGGTTAGCCTGACTGACGCTCAAGTTAGTCCGTATCATCTTTCCTGCCTTAGCTACTACTGGGTGTGTATCACTTCATACAAGAAGAATGGAGTTGTTAGCAAATTATTTACAAAGATAAATAAGCCCGAGTTCCGTCTTCGCCATCTTGTTCCACCGACTCGGTCGCAGGCGCACGGCCGCTCCCTTCGCAACAAAGACAGACCATCCCTTATAAGGTGCAAAACTGAACGCTTTAAACGAATTTTTTTCCGGCGATGTGCCTTTATGCTCATGGCATTTAATTTAGGAACTTACTGGAATTCAATGTATAACTTGATATATATTTCTAGTTTCTAGTCTTTTTTATCTAATTTTTTTGTATTTCATTCTCTCATTATTGTAAGGCCCAGTCCATTTTGAACATGTGTGATTAGTTTTATCTTTGAAAAATAATTTCGCAATTCGCTTATGTC
>JAHPZR010003674.1:0-19135 GCA_019787425.1 Platygyra sinensis | reverse complement strand
TTGACTTTCGCCCGGCAAAGATGTTTACTTCGACGTGAGTATTTTGACTTTGCTTGTCTACATTTTCATTGAGTATTTGCACTTTGTTTGGCTACGTCTTCATTATAATCTTAATTCGAAGAAGTGAATTTTTCATTGACAATTTTAGAGACCAGGTTAAGTGTTTTCGTTCAGCTGTTGCTTAACTGATTGTGGCGTGTTATGATAGTAAAGACCTTTGTTTTCCTCAGTTCACCGTGCATCGTGAGAACTAGTTGTAGTCAATCAGAAATAAAACATGTCAGTTTAGCGCCCAAGTTGTTGTTGCTATGTTATAAAAGAATTGGTTCATGCTTTTAGCTGTGCGTATATCGAGTTATGGATGCACTTGGGAAGTTTGGAGAGCACTCAAGAAGCTAGAGTTGCTCTCGACTGCGCCTCGAGCAACTCTTACACTTCTTTCGTGCTCTCCAAACTTTCCGCGTGCATCCATAACTCGATATACGCACGCTAAGCATGAACCAATTCTTAATTAATCTTAGAACAGTTATTTCTACTCCATTTTGAGTAAAGTTATACGGGTATCCAGAATAGTAATCAGTGCCACTGTATACTGCAGTTCCACCAAATGGCCTTTCATTAAGACTTGGACTACTATCATTTTGAAATAAAGTATAATGACCAAATTATGCCATACATAGTATCACAATCAGCATGCCTGAATCGTGTTTCACTAAAAGTTACTTATGTCTGTATTTAGGTAGTTCAAGTGTGCACGTACATCATTAATGTGTTTGTGCAAAGACTGCACAATTAAGAAGCATATTTTTATGGCTGTTTGATCAGCATAATAAACAGGTGAAATGCAAAGATCAAGTTTGCCTTCCATTCTAAGACAGTTCATTTCTTTCTGTACATCAGGACTAACTCCTATTTTGTCTCAACAGAGGTCAGTGATATGAAGGCCTTCTAGAGTTGCTACCCAACTTATTCCCACATAATGTATATGAGGAATGGCTCTTCTGGTTTGAAAGTTAACAACAATTCTAGTCTCTGTATCACCTTTTGACCTGTGAATATTTTTAGTAACCACAGGTCTTAGTGGAAAATTGTTTCCTTACAACTTTAACAGTTCTACCCCTACCAACAGCAAATTGTGTGGTGACAGGTTTTATAGGTGTCCATGTTGGTTCAGATTTTCATCTCCACCAATTGATGATTGGCTGCTTTCTTTTTCTGTCACATCATTGTATTTTCTTTTGCCATAATTAATAGTTTTCCGCAGACTCATTTCCAGTCTCTTTAAAAATTCGCTTGCAAAAACTGAATCTCGACTACAGCTTCAATTGATGCACAGTTAAGGTACAGTTTTAGTGCGACTTTGTTTTACGTATCAAAATTAACCATGCTTGAGAATGGTACTTGTCAGACTGGAGGATGTTTCTTTGGGACCAGAACTATGCTGCTCTTCCTAAATTTATTGCGTGATGAGCCAGTGCTTTGAGAGCCATGAGAGGCTTGAACTCACAGCCAAAAGTTTCGTGGCTTCCAGTGGCAGCATTAAATTACACATGTCAAGTTAATTTCTGTTACATTTAGGCATGTTCCGCAAGAAAATTTGTTTTAAGCTACAAATGAAACTTCTCTGCCTTCGTATAAAAGCTAGACGGATCCCAGACGAAACTACTGTGTTGACTCTTAAGCCCAATTTACACTGCCGAAAAATTTTGGCACGGCTCGGATGAAAAAAGTACGCGTACCAAAAAAATTGGTTCGGCACGGATAAATTTTGTCGTGTAAACGATTTTGCCTTATCCGCACCGAGCCAAAATTTTACCCGTGCTCGGACCTACTCGCGAGGTAGTCCGAGCACGGATAAAATTGGTACGCGTTCCTGAAAATCTAGCCCAGGTCGGGTAATATGCAAAGTGTAAACGATTTGCCGTGCTGAACCAAAATATTACTCATAAGCCTGAGGTATTTTGACGACCAATTTCGTCTTCAATCCGTGAGACAATGTAATCAACTGTTGTTTTGGACACGCAAAAGTTATCGTACCACTCCTTGTCCCGTGAATGCCGTTTCTACGACCTGAAACCCTTGATCTGTGCGGGCCAATGTCCAGCATCTTCGCTCTACAGAACTGCAAGCTTGCATGGACGCAATAATAAACCGCTTGTATCTCCTTCTTCTTCTGTTCTTCTAAAAAGATAAATGAGCGATGGTCGGTTTCCTAATTTCTGGCGAAAAGACCCAAGATCTTTTTAGAAGATTGAACTCAAGATACTTCTCGTCCTCCATGTTTTTTCTTAGCACGGTGCATGCGCACAAAGAAAGAATTATGTACGCTGGCCAAGGTGTTGAGCCTTTTACCCGCGCCAAAACGTTAATTCGAGCCACTTAGCACGGTAGAAAATAGGACGTGTAAACAGGGTAGCAGTACTAATTTTTGGGTACCCGAACCATTTTGTATCCGAGCCGTACCAAAAATTTTCTGCCGTGTAAATGGGCCTTTATTGTTGACTTTTGATAAACAGGCTGGCCAATCACAATCTTTGGTTCCCACGGCTAAAATATCATGGTGAATCATAGTGGGTGAATCACCGTGAATGAAGAAGAAAGGTTTTCCTCTGAATTTATATTTTTTTTTTCTTCATGTGCTTTGATAGCAGGAAAATGAACGATAGAAACAGAAGGTTTGACACGATTTACACTGGGAAACAAAACGAACATTAGACACGTTGTAAACGCTGAATTAAATTCTGCGCAGTTTGGGATTGAAAATGTAACGCCGTACACGAGTTGTGTAAAATTTGTTCTTTGTTCCTCGCTAACCCGGAAAAAGAGAGAGGATTCAAACAGCAAACACCACAAGCCGTTATAACAGAGAATCGGTGGCTAGGATTGTTTTCGTTCACATTCAGTCCATAACAGAAATATTCGAGTAAAAGTCGGGCATTTGTCAATGATTAGCGACTGTACACCAACAACGTGCGAATCGGCTGTTTGTTTCTCCGCAGATATATGTTTTAGCGGTGTCTGTAGAAACTGCCTTTTGTCTTGCTTTTGTTGTGCAGAAGAATGCCACACAAAGCACTGTTATGAGTGAATAACAAAAGGAAATATGCGCATCAAATGCGTGCATGTGCGCGCAAACGCGTGTTTCGGCACACGTTTTTTGACACGCGTTTGCACAAAAATTGTGCGTGCGTTTTGCGTGTGCGTAGGCCGCTTATCTCTGACCTGTACTGTATTTTAAAGAAGCTACAGTTATTTATGGCTTTCACCCACTTGCAGCAAGATTGCACGACCTATTGTAGCTATAGCATCAAAGTTGGAAAGACTAGACTGCTGCCAAACTCCAAGTTCAACTCCGAGCACAGGAGCAAGCTTTCAACTGATACCTTACCGAGTGAGCGACAACACAAAATTGTCGAGGTTCATTTCACTGAGATGACCGGAGCTGTCGCCATTAAGCAAGTGAGTGTTGCTAAACTGCATGCAAGTGTTGTTTGAGCATTTTTACAAAAAGTAAAGCTCCTCATCATAAACAGAGACAGCTTAATTGGTATTCTCTGTCATTGTTCTTCTTCTTAAGTATGATTTCTGCCGGCACAGTAGTTCGAGGGTTCAATTGTTAGCCCACACAAATCAACCCTTGTTCTACAAAAAATATTGGCAAGGATTATGCTTATCACGATTGTTGATGTGATGTCGTTACATGGAAAGCTGGTCGCCGTCGCGTTGCGTTGGCTTCTAAATTTTTTCTTTCTAAACTCGAACGATGACCTGGATGCGGTCCTCAGCACTGATCTTGGGGAACAGCGGTGTTTTAAATTCCTAATAAGACAGTTTGTATCTTAAACAAAACAAAAATAATTTGTTCCATTGCCGATTAAGGAAACGGTTCGTTGCCTGTGGTTTCTGTGGTGTGAAGATCTCGCATGTGATTGGTTACAACACAAACATTCCAGACATATTTTAGGTGTTCATGGTAATATAATCAGCGCTGTAAAGGTAAGAAATACTTAGTTATGATCTATAATTATTATATTACTCAAGTTGTCTCCCTCTGTTCTTCTCTTGAATACACCGATTCAAAATACATGTGGGAGAAAATAACACTGACAGTTCCACCACTCGATAAAATGAGTGACTCAAGCCAAATTTGTGATTATCGATTTTTATCGATTACTATAACTAATCAATCGACAAATATCGAGTATTATCGAGTACTATCGATTAATCTATTACATTTTCGATGATCGATTTCGATCGATTAGTTACGCCCTGTTATATTCATGCGCCATGCAACTCTTGTGTTTAATACAAGCAAAGACACTCTAACCTTAAGTGTCGATCGCCACCATTCCTCCCTATCTGACACAGGTTCTTCATAATACGGACTCTTGCTTCTTCTTCCGGACTACAAAGATAAGCACTGTTAAGCTTACAAACCTATGGGACTTACAGCTATATAGAACATCCTCCAAAAAATTAGAAGCAGGTTGTAGCTACAACGAGCAACATGGATCGTAAAACAGCATGAAAATGTGCACTTATTCACTTGCTGAAACTTGTGAACTTACTAGAATTCCTAAGGTTGAT
This sequence comes from Platygyra sinensis, assembly GCA_019787425.1. NCBI lineage: Eukaryota > Metazoa > Cnidaria > Anthozoa > Scleractinia > Merulinidae > Platygyra > Platygyra sinensis. The sequence continues at coordinate 14,548 of JAHPZR010003674.1, read as the reverse complement.
CTAGGTTGTAATGGGTAACCAGTTGGTCCAGATTCTTGCAGATGTATAGGACCTCCAATGTTCGCCATGTTGAGAAATTCTGGTTCCCACTCGTTTCCAAGGCAACCACTCAAGTATGAAATACATGTATCGCTCCCAGTTTCTTTGCGCCATTTTAGCCTAAAGCACATGGACAGTGTGGGTTCAGTGTGGGATAAGACGCAAGCAAGCACCAGGTAACATATAATCTGTCTAACTATTTCTGATTCATTATATTGGCTGGTGAAGCTCTCCAACCTGCGATGTCGAGTTTTATAAAACTGTCTGAAAAAACATTCACGGGAAAACAGGGCGTCGCGTTGTGTCTCCTCTGCTGGGGGTAAGAGCGAGCTTAGCTGAGAGCTCAGCTGTTTGACCAAAGCTCCTAGAACGCAAGACAATCAACTTGTTTCAATATCTGGAACTTAAATCTGCACTTTAATCATATTTTCGAAGCATTTATAATCGAGCAACAAAGTTTCCAATGTGTAATTTTAATAGTAATGGCATTTATCACATTCATCAGTTTTCAGCGAAAACGTCAAACTGCTTATTTTAGTGAGTCACATGGCGGTTTTACGCCGAGAAGTGGCTTCGTAAAATGCGAATCACAATTTTTTTCCTCAGAATGGATGAAAATTGACTGCTAGACTTCAGACAGGGCTGCTGTTGATGGAATAAGCTGGATCTGGCTTGGCTAGTTTTACTCCCAAACTTTGAAGCCTCAGTCCGAAAATAAGATTTGTCTGACAATTGGCGCCAAATTCCCGTAATAGTTTTGGCGAATGAGTGACATTTGCTAATAATTAAGGTAATTCCCCTGTAATAAAACTGACAATAGATTTTCGTTCAAACTTTGCCCACTGAATATTTATCATATGAGAACTTCAATTTTGAAATAAAAAAGGGGGGTGCCCATACTCATTAAGGAGCACTGGGGCATTGAAAATGACCCATTTTGGCATTATTTAATGCTTATTACAAGAACGCATTCCCAGTAACAATTGTAAATTTTTGTGACCGAGACTCATGAGAACACGCATGAAAGTGGAGTCAATGCATTTTATCGGACACAAATAAACTTTTTAAGTTTGATTTAGACAGAAAGCTGAACTCTTGATTAAAATTTCAACCAAATTTCTTGACATGGTTACCACAGGGCAAAATAGAAGAGACCACAGTTTACTTGCTATTTTCGTTATTTATTCAATTTTCAGCAATAGGAATCAGATCAGTCTTTCCTCAAGCAAAGTTTATGATAAGTTGATTAAAATGACTGAAAAAAAAGTTGGGGTGCCCGTGCTCGTTGGTGAGCTATAGCCATTTTCCAACTGACAGCGCTCAATATCAAGGCAAATCCGCCATGTTTTCAATATGCGCGTGCACGCGGGCGCGCTAAATGACGCCATAAATTATGCGCAGAAAGGATGCGCAGTGCAATTGTGAGGAATAACCTTAACAACAATAGGCCTTTTGCAACAGTTGGTCACGTGACCGATAATTTCTAAACTTTTAGCTACAGCAAAATGAATTTCAGAGCTGGAAAGAGCATGTTTTAAGAGCAAATGTCCACAAAAATCAAATATAGTCCGGCAAGACTTGAAAAATTAAATTCACGCTACTTTTGCATATAAGTAGGCCTCAGTAAAGGTAAAAACACCATGTGTTTTCTTTCATCAAATATTTCGGTATTTCCGAGAAAAACGACATTTTCGATTTCACGTCCTGGCATCAATTTAGCGAGTCCCAACCCGGCTGAAAATCGGCGATTTTCAAATGATTCGTGTGTCGCATTTATTGGGTGCAGGAAAGTTGTAATACAACCAACTTTTTGCATATCTTTTGCTTGTCCAAAAAAGCACAATTACAGGAAAATTGTATTAATCTAATTATTTGGCGGTTAACAAAAGCAGAGTGTTCTCCGCCGTGGAGTTCGACGGTTGGTGAAAAGAATTGACATTTTGACCAATTGCCATATCTCGGAATTCCAAAATATTTTAGATTCTGACTGTATAAGGAAAGGTCTTTCCAGTTTGCGATCTTGCGATCAAGGAACTTCTGCCGGCACAGTAGTTCGAGGGTTCAATTGTTAGCCCACACAAATCAACCCTTGTTCTACAAAAAATATTGGCAAGGATTATGCTTATCACGATTGTTGATGTGATGTCGTTACATGGAAAGCTGGTCGCCGTCGCGTTGCGTTGGCTTCTAAATTTTTTCTTTCTAAACTCGAACGATGACCTGGATGCGGTCCTCAGCACTGATCTTGGGGAACAGCGGTGTTTTAAATTCCTAATAAGACAGTTTGTATCTTAAACAAAACAAAAATAATTTGTTCCATTGCCGATTAAGGAAACGGTTCGTTGCCTGTGGTTTCTGTGGTGTGAAGATCTCGCATGTGATTGGTTACAACACAAACATTCCAGACATATTTTAGGTGTTCATGGTAATATAATCAGCGCTGTAAAGGTAAGAAATACTTAGTTATGATCTATAATTATTATATTACTCAAGTTGTCTCCCTCTGTTCTTCTCTTGAATACACCGATTCAAAATACATGTGGGAGAAAATAACACTGACAGTTCCACCACTCGATAAAATGAGTGACTCAAGCCAAATTTGTGATTATCGATTTTTATCGATTACTATAACTAATCAATCGACAAATATCGAGTATTATCGAGTACTATCGATTAATCTATTACATTTTCGATGATCGATTTCGATCGATTAGTTACGCCCTGTTATATTCATGCGCCATGCAACTCTTGTGTTTAATACAAGCAAAGACACTCTAACCTTAAGTGTCGATCGCCACCATTCCTCCCTATCTGACACAGGTTCTTCATAATACGGACTCTTGCTTCTTCTTCCGGACTACAAAGATAAGCACTGTTAAGCTTACAAACCTATGGGACTTACAGCTATATAGAACATCCTCCAAAAAATTAGAAGCAGGTTGTAGCTACAACGAGCAACATGGATCGTAAAACAGCATGAAAATGTGCACTTATTCACTTGCTGAAACTTGTGAACTTACTAGAATTCCTAAGGTTGATCTAGGTTGTAATGGGTAACCAGTTGGTCCAGATTCTTGCAGATGTATAGGACCTCCAATGTTCGCCATGTTGAGAAATTCTGGTTCCCACTCGTTTCCAAGGCAACCACTCAAGTATGAAATACATGTATCGCTCCCAGTTTCTTTGCGCCATTTTAGCCTAAAGCACATGGACAGTGTGGGTTCAGTGTGGGATAAGACGCAAGCAAGCACCAGGTAACATATAATCTGTCTAACTATTTCTGATTCATTATATTGGCTGGTGAAGCTCTCCAACCTGCGATGTCGAGTTTTATAAAACTGTCTGAAAAAACATTCACGGGAAAACAGGGCGTCGCGTTGTGTCTCCTCTGCTGGGGGTAAGAGCGAGCTTAGCTGAGAGCTCAGCTGTTTGACCAAAGCTCCTAGAACGCAAGACAATCAACTTGTTTCAATATCTGGAACTTAAATCTGCACTTTAATCATATTTTCGAAGCATTTATAATCGAGCAACAAAGTTTCCAATGTGTAATTTTAATAGTAATGGCATTTATCACATTCATCAGTTTTCAGCGAAAACGTCAAACTGCTTATTTTAGTGAGTCACATGGCGGTTTTACGCCGAGAAGTGGCTTCGTAAAATGCGAATCACAATTTTTTTCCTCAGAATGGATGAAAATTGACTGCTAGACTTCAGACAGGGCTGCTGTTGATGGAATAAGCTGGATCTGGCTTGGCTAGTTTTACTCCCAAACTTTGAAGCCTCAGTCCGAAAATAAGATTTGTCTGACAATTGGCGCCAAATTCCCGTAATAGTTTTGGCGAATGAGTGACATTTGCTAATAATTAAGGTAATTCCCCTGTAATAAAACTGACAATAGATTTTCGTTCAAACTTTGCCCACTGAATATTTATCATATGAGAACTTCAATTTTGAAATAAAAAAGGGGGGTGCCCATACTCATTAAGGAGCACTGGGGCATTGAAAATGACCCATTTTGGCATTATTTAATGCTTATTACAAGAACGCATTCCCAGTAACAATTGTAAATTTTTGTGACCGAGACTCATGAGAACACGCATGAAAGTGGAGTCAATGCATTTTATCGGACACAAATAAACTTTTTAAGTTTGATTTAGACAGAAAGCTGAACTCTTGATTAAAATTTCAACCAAATTTCTTGACATGGTTACCACAGGGCAAAATAGAAGAGACCACAGTTTACTTGCTATTTTCGTTATTTATTCAATTTTCAGCAATAGGAATCAGATCAGTCTTTCCTCAAGCAAAGTTTATGATAAGTTGATTAAAATGACTGAAAAAAAAGTTGGGGTGCCCGTGCTCGTTGGTGAGCTATAGCCATTTTCCAACTGACAGCGCTCAATATCAAGGCAAATCCGCCATGTTTTCAATATGCGCGTGCACGCGGGCGCGCTAAATGACGCCATAAATTATGCGCAGAAAGGATGCGCAGTGCAATTGTGAGGAATAACCTTAACAACAATAGGCCTTTTGCAACAGTTGGTCACGTGACCGATAATTTCTAAACTTTTAGCTACAGCAAAATGAATTTCAGAGCTGGAAAGAGCATGTTTTAAGAGCAAATGTCCACAAAAATCAAATATAGTCCGGCAAGACTTGAAAAATTAAATTCACGCTACTTTTGCATATAAGTAGGCCTCAGTAAAGGTAAAAACACCATGTGTTTTCTTTCATCAAATATTTCGGTATTTCCGAGAAAAACGACATTTTCGATTTCACGTCCTGGCATCAATTTAGCGAGTCCCAACCCGGCTGAAAATCGGCGATTTTCAAATGATTCGTGTGTCGCATTTATTGGGTGCAGGAAAGTTGTAATACAACCAACTTTTTGCATATCTTTTGCTTGTCCAAAAAAGCACAATTACAGGAAAATTGTATTAATCTAATTATTTGGCGGTTAACAAAAGCAGAGTGTTCTCCGCCGTGGAGTTCGACGGTTGGTGAAAAGAATTGACATTTTGACCAATTGCCATATCTCGGAATTCCAAAATATTTTAGATTCTGACTGTATAAGGAAAGGTCTTCCAGGATATGTAAAGTTTAGTTTGGGCAAATGAATAAGCAGTCGTCAAAACATTTTTCAAATCGTACAGCCGTACCGCCTCCTGGTTAGCTCAGTTGGTAGGGCGCCAGTCTGCTGTGCGGGAGGTCGAGGGTTCGAGCCCTAGATCGGACCAACACTCAGGGTCTTAAAATAACTGAGGAGAATGTGCTGCCTTTGTAATTATATCTTCAAATGGTTAGACATTCAAGTCTTCTCGGATAATGACTATAAACCATAGGCCCCGTCTCCTGCATCTTCAGTGTTTCATGGTTAGCAGGGGACGTTAAAGAACCCACGCACTTGTCGAAAAGAGTAGGGGACGTAGTTCCCAGTGTCGTGGTCTATCTCTACATGTATGGGTCGGGCGGTTGAGATCAATAATGGACTGATAGCGGCAGTCCGAGGCGCCTTATATAAGCTGACGTCCGATCTCACCAAATAGCCTGAGGAAACATTGTAAAATTGGTCCTGAAAAGCCCCAAGGGGAGTGTCCAATTCGTGCAATTACAATTACAAATCGAAATCACGCAAGTAGTTGAATGCGTGACTAAACATTACCACTGCATATTTGATAATTAATTAAATCCCTTCAATTCGAAATATCCGGATTACTAAAGCACAGTGCAACATGAATATGTTCACCTTAGCCAAGATATGATGTCTTGACTGTCAAACAACGTTTCGCTCCAGTCATTTCTTCAATGGCATTCTGCTAATTTTGTAAGTCGGGAACCTCTGTACCAGGCATCCGTCTGGTAGATTTGAACCACAAAGAGCGATTTTGGGAAGTTCCTATGCAACCTGTACCTTGGTGGCCCGTTGTGCTGCTCTATAGAATCACTCAACCTGCTTTGAAGCAGAAATTGCCAGTAAGTGACGAACGAATACACACTGTAAGCCGCCATCGATCGGGGGATCTCTAGTGATGTAATCTATTTTTAGAAACTGTGCGCGACGCTATTTGCATATTCCTCGCATAGCCACGTGGCAAAATTCTTTGCACCGGGTAGGGATGGAGATTTTTGTAAGCTGAGAGTACTGGTTCTTTAGGATTTTTTTTGTACATTTGTTTCATACTATTGACCATGCAACGAAAATGTTGGCTTGTTTACTTTTTCTCAAACCAAATAAAGTAACGAAAGTTCTTTTTTTCACTGACTCCGACACGTAGGCAAACATTAATACGAACTACGGAAAACACGGTGAAAAAAGAGGCTGTGATAATTGCCAACAAACAAGCACCTGTAACACAAAAGCAAAAAAAACAACAGATCACATTGATGAAGAGTTACACTTGGAAATTTTTTAGACTTTGAAGCTTCCCCAATTATTTTTTTTCTTTTGTACAAACGTAGACCAAACAGTCGGTCACTTATTTGTATCGTGCCCCATTGCTAGTTCTTTCTGGTCTGATTTTATTATATGGTATCATTCTGTTTCCAAAAAGTCCCTTAGCCTCTCCAAGAACGAAATCATTTACGGAGTTCTCACGAATTGGTCTTCCTGTTCAACCCTAAACCACCTAATTCTCATAGGTAAATACTTCCTCTATTGCAAATCATTAAATAGCGTTAAATTCCAGTTCGCAGATTTCTTAAATCTTGTATATGACAAAATTGAAATTGAACGTATCATAGCTTCTATATCAAACAAGCAAAATACTTTTTTAAAGCAGTGGTCCAGTTTCATAAATTAACGTAAGGAGTCATAGTTTCAATTTGCAAGGCCTAAACAATAACAACATACAGTAAGTAAGGAATGTAACGTATTGTCAGGTTATGTCATGCATTGTAAGCGATGTATGTAAGCAAGTAATGTAGTGTATTGTAATGTAATGTTGTGTAATGCAATGTAACGTAATGTAATGTAGGCAGTTAGCGTCGTATAAGTGATGTTTATAAGTAATTAAAATATAGACCCTGCGCGCGCTCTGATTGGTCAAAAACCCATGTTTTATCAGGGCATAAAACATAGAAAAAGCCTGTTTTATTGTTTTGCGCTCGTAAAATCTATATTTTAAAGCAAATGAAGAAGCCTAAGCCGTGTATTACACTGTGATGAAACACTCTGGTCATTTGAGAACACTCGAGAAATGTAGAAAACACTCGCCTGCGGCTCGTGTTTTCTACATTTCCCTCGCGTTCTCGAATGACCATCGCAGGGGCGTAGCCAGGGGAGGGTTCCAGGGGTTCCGGTACCCCCCTCTCGCGCCAAGGAACCCCCCTCTCCTATTTTCAACAGTGATTTTATCCCAGCAAGAGTGTAATGGACTCTCGATTCCTGAAATTTTTCGTTTTGTTTTATGCTTGCAATAAGTACAGTGAACGTCATTGTGGTATCTATTTGCATTTCACTTTTCATTTTTGGAGACATAGGCAGAGTTGGGATTTTTGTGTAACAAGGTGCACGTGTGTGCAGAAATGCCTGCGAAATGAGTAGACGATCCATTGGTGTTGTTCTAGAAATCTAGCTGTCTACGAGGCATACACTAACAGTAATAATGTCACGGACGATCTCCAGGAACTCCGAGACAACATCGAAGACATCCGGGTGCTTCTATCTGGCGGTCACTACCGCGGCAAATGTAGGTGTTGTACCTTCCATCCCGCGCCAGACCGATCAGCAGTAGCATCGCGACAATGTGCCAGCCCAGACACCATCTGATTACTATAAGAGGGCAGTTGCTATTCCCCTTCTAGACCATCTACAATCAGAGCTGAAAACATACTTCAATCCTACTAATGATACTGCCTTGTCCAGCCTCTTTAATCTTCTTTCTCAGCTGGTAGCCGTCGGAGACAGAAATCCTGACATTGACGCAGCGCTGGAGATTTATGAGAACAACCTTCCTTCTCCTCATGTGGTTGTTGAGCTCTTGCGATGGAAGAGAAAGTGGTGCAGCACTGAGGATGTCGACCTTCCCACCTGTGCAGTTAAGACACAGGCAAGATGCGATCGAGAGTTCTTTCCTAACATCCACACCTTGATCCGCATTTTGTGCACATTGCCGATAACGTCAACTGAATGTGAGCGTTCATTCAGTGCACTAAGAAGGTTAAAAACATGCCTGAGGTCAACCATGTCAAGCGAGCGAGAGTCTGGGCTGGCGTTGATGAACATCAATAACCACCGAGACATAAATATCAAGGAAGACAGTGATAACAGTGTTTGCTGAACGGCAACCCAGGCGTCTTCTGTTTGCGTAGCGTAAACGCCAAAGTCTTGTATGTACGTAATGTAAGGATTTTAGACCAACCGTTTTCGTTGGAAACAATTTGGAACCCCCCTCCTAGAAATGCTGGCCACGCCCCTGCATCGTGCTTTATCACAGTGTAATACACGGCTCAGGCTTCTTTATTTGTTTTGTAACATAGTTTATTGCAAGTAGGCAATGTAACATTAAGCATTTGCAAGTAATGAATGTAAACTGTGTAACGTGGAAAAAAAATTTTTTTTCTTGTAATGTTAGAATTTTAGAACGAGGATCTAGTAGACATCGGGAGAACATCAGAGTCAGTCGCAGCTTTGCTGGTCAATTTCCGATTTTCTTCGGGCTTTGCTAGTCAGTTTTTTTGTTTTGATTTCTCTGACGCTTTACTTTCTCCTTGTACAGTCTGTTCTCGTGACCAATTAAAGTATTTGATTTTTTTTTTCTTACCTGATGAAGGGCACTTCCCGTTCTGTAAAAATCCCAGCCTCGTCCCTATGTGCAAAGCGCGCTTGCCTCGGGTATAAATATGCAAATTACATGTTGAAATCAACAACAGCGAGAACTTTCAAATGCCTTCAAAATGGAAACTCGAGACTCGCATATTGCAATTGAATAACGCTTTAGCGGTTTACTGCTTGCTAAATCAAGGGACACAAATAGCAGAGATTGCGTTAGATACAATGAATACATATGCACTTGGCAGTTATTGTTTTTCTTGAAATTCTGATGTGGGCCTTGTCGAAACCGTCGCTGAAAATATACAGGGAAAGAAACAGCTTGCCAAATTCAGGATGTTACAAATCGAAGAGGGTAAGCATGTTTATGATATCATATTTATACCTTTGTAACGCTGACGTTTCGAACCAAAGTGATATTGGTATGTAAATTGCGGATACAATGATAATATACTCTTGGTCACGCACTCGACACTGCTGGCGTGATTTTGTGTCTAGAGTAAGCAATTTTGAATAATTTTTTGACGACTACCAAATCATTTGCCCAAACTAACCTTTACATATTTTGAAAGACCTACCCTTCCTTAATTAAAATCCTTAATCTTATGAAATTCGGTGATATGGCACATGGTCAAAATAACAATTCTTCGCACCGACCGACGAATTTAAAGTTGGAGAACACTCTGGTTTGATTCACCGCAAAATTATTAGATTAATTCAATATTCTTGAAATTGTGGGTTTTGGACAAGGAAAAGTTATGCAATAAGTTGGTTGCATTGCAATTTTTCTGCGCTCGATGGTTGCGACATGCGAATCGAATGAAAATGGTCGATTTTCAACCCAGTTGGGACTCGCTAAACTGAGTCTGGAGGGTAAATCGAAAAAGTTGTTTTTCTCAGAAAGACAAAACTATTTCGAGGAAAAAAACACAGGCTGTTTGTATTCTTGCTAGGGGCTAGCTATATGCAAAAGGGGAGAGAAATTGAGTTTTCAAGCCTTGCCGAAGAAATTTGATTTTGTTTGATTCTTGTGGGGGATTTGCTCTTAAATAACCAGGACACCAATTTTCAGACCAATGCCGTATAAGGTTGAGATTTAATGACGATTTGAGTATTGCAAAAATTAGAAGGTTTTGTATGGAAGCGAGGAAGCTTTGCCTCCAGAAACCTTTTCTGTTATTTATCACTACCAAAAGAAGCTGCTGGCATATAACCATTGGAGATAGAAAGAGGGGTAAAATATTAGGAATAATGGAAATTTCTAGGCCCTTACACCGAAAGGCAAAGATTTTATGGCAGCTTGAAAACTTGCAAAATTACAAGGATTTGTATGGAAAACCACTGGAGCGTGACTGGAGGGCAAAGCGACTTCTTCTCATACAAATCCTTCTAATTTTTAACGTCCATAAAAGTTCCCCCTCAAAAGATATAAACCTGAAAATTTGCATGTAAGCTTATTTGGAACTGATCTTTCCATTTCTGATAACATTATGCATTACCAATGATTAATAAGTGTGTTCTTGAAAAGTATGTCACGTGACCAACTGTTGCAAAAGGCCTATTCACGAAGTGGAGGTGGCTAGTGGGTGGATATTTACCAAGCTGGAAGTGGCGAGGTAAATATCCAACGCTAGCCACCGACACTGAGGTGAATTGTTGTTTTAGTATATACTAAAACAGTGAGATAATATACACCACAAAGAATTAATTTGGATGATTTCTTCACTTGTCATGGCCGCAAACGGGACGCCATTTTCTCTTGAGTTGCTCGGAGGTAAATAGCTCAGGATATTCAGAGTTTGACAAGCCAATCAGCGCGCACGTTAAACACTATCCACTGTTTGAGTATATACTAATTGACAATTATTTGCCGAAAATAACAAGTTTGGCTATAGATTCTAACAAAACACATAGCGAAATAAGCAAATTCTTTGCTTAGCAAATTCTTTGAAGAACAACATAATACATTACGTAGGCAGAAATCATACTTAAGAAGAAGAACAATGACAGAGAATACCAATTAAGCTGTCTCTGTTTATGATGAGGAGCTTTACTTTTTGTAAAAATGCTCAAACAACACTTGCATGCAGTTTAGCAACACTCACTTGCTTAATGGCGACAGCTCCGGTCATCTCAGTGAAATGAACCTCGACAATTTTGTGTTGTCGCTCACTCGGTAAGGTATCAGTTGAAAGCTTGCTCCTGTGCTCGGAGTTGAACTTGGAGTTTGGCAGCAGTCTAGTCTTTCCAACTTTGATGCTATAGCTACAATAGGTCGTGCAATCTTGCTGCAAGTGGGTGAAAGCCATAAATAACTGTAGCTTCTTTAAAATACAGTACAGGTCAGAGATAAGCGGCCTACGCACACGCAAAACGCACGCACAATTTTTGTGCAAACGCGTGTCAAAAAAACGTGTGCCGAAACACGCGTTTGCGCGCACATGCACGCATTTGATGCGCATATTTCCTTTTGTTATTCACTCATAACAGTGCTTTGTGTGGCATTCTTCTGCACAACAAAAAGCAAGACAAAAGGCAGTTTCTACAGACACCGCTAAAACATATATCTGCGGAGAAACAAACAGCCGATTCGCACGTTGTTGGTGTACAGTCGCTAATCATTGACAAATGCCCGACTTTTACTCGAATATTTCTGTTATGGACTGAATGTGAACGAAAACAATCCTAGCCACCGATTCTCTGTTATAACGGCTTGTGGTGTTGCTGTTTGAATCCTCTCTCTTTTTCCGGGTTAGCGAGGAACAAAGAACAAATTTTACACAACTCGTGTACGGCGTTACATTTTCAATCCCAAACTGCGCAGAATTTAATTCAGCGTTTACAACGTGTCTAATGTTCGTTTTGTTTCCCAGTGTAAATCGTGTCAAACCTTCTGTTTCTATCGTTCATTTTCCTGCTATCAAAGCACATGAAGAAAAAAAAATATAAATTCAGAGGAAAACCTTTCTTCTTCATTCACGGTGATTCACCCACTATGATTCACCATGATATTTTAGCCGTGGGAACCAAAGATTGTGATTGGCCAGCCTGTTTATCAAAAGTCAACAATAAAGGCCCATTTACACGGCAGAAAATTTTTGGTACGGCTCGGATACAAAATGGTTCGGGTACCCAAAAATTAGTACTGCTACCCTGTTTACACGTCCTATTTTCTACCGTGCTAAGTGGCTCGAATTAATGTTTTTGGCGCAGGTAAAAGGCTCAACACCTTGGCCAGCGTACATAATTCTTTCTTTGTGCGCATGCACCGTGCTAAGAAAAAACATGGAGGACGAGAAGTATCTTGAGTTCAATCTTCTAAAAAGATCTTGGGTCTTTTCGCCAGAAATTAGGAAACCGACCATCGCTCATTTATGTTTTAGAAGAACAGAAGAAGAAGGAGATACAAGCGGTTTATTATTGCGTCCATGCAAACTTGCAGTTCTGTAGAGTGAAGATGCTGGACATTGGCCCGCACAGATCAAGGGTTTCAGGTTGTAGAAACGGCATTCACCGGACAAGGAGTGGTACGATAACTTTTGCGTGTCCAAAACAACAGTTGACTACATTGTCTCACGGATTGAAGACGAAATTGGTCGTCAAAATACCTCAGGCTTATGAGTAATATTTTGGTTCAGCACGGCAAATCGTTTACACTTTGCATATTACCCGACCTGGGCTAGATTTTCAGGAACGCGTACCAATTTATCCGTGCTTGGACTACCTCGCGAGTAGGTCCGAGCACGGGTAAAATTTTGGCTTCGTGCAGATAAGGCAAAATCGTTTACACGACAAAATTTATCCGTGCCGAACCAATTTTTTGGTACACGTACTTTTTTCATCCGAGCCGTGCCAAAATTTTTCGGCAGTGTAAATTGGGCTTAAGAGTCAACACAGTAGTTTCGTCTGGGATCCGTCTAGCTTTTATACGAAGGCAGAGAAGTTTCATTTGTAGCTTAAAACAAATTTTCTTGCGGAACATGCCTAAATGTAACAGAAATTAACTTGACATGTGTAATTTAATGCTGCCACTGGAAGCCACGAAACTTTTGGCTGTGAGTTCAAGCCTCTCATGGCTCTCAAAGCACTGGCTCATCACGCAATAAATTTAGGAAGAGCAGCATAGTTCTGGTCCCAAAGAAACATCCTCCAGTCTGACAAGTACCATTCTCAAGCATGGTTAATTTTGATACGTAAAACAAAGTCGCACTAAAACTGTACCTTAACTGTGCATCAATTGAAGCTGTAGTCGAGATTCAGTTTTTGCAAGCGAATTTTTAAAGAGACTGGAAATGAGTCTGCGGAAAACTATTAATTATGGCAAAAGAAAATACAATGATGTGACAGAAAAAGAAAGCAGCCAATCATCAATTGGTGGAGATGAAAATCTGAACCAACATGGACACCTATAAAACCTGTCACCACACAATTTGCTGTTGGTAGGGGTAGAACTGTTAAAGTTGTAAGGAAACAATTTCCACTAAGACCTGTGGTTACTAAAAATATTCACAGGTCAAAAGGTGATACAGAGACTAGAATTGTTGTTAACTTTCAAACCAGAAGAGCCATTCCTCATATACATTATGTGGGAATAAGTTGGGTAGCAACTCTAGAAGGCCTTCATATCACTGACCTCTGTTGAGACAAAATAGGAGTTAGTCCTGATGTACAGAAAGAAATGAACTGTCTTAGAATGGAAGGCAAACTTGATCTTTGCATTTCACCTGTTTATTATGCTGATCAAACAGCCATAAAAATATGCTTCTTAATTGTGCAGTCTTTGCACAAACACATTAATGATGTACGTGCACACTTGAACTACCTAAATACAGACATAAGTAACTTTTAGTGAAACACGATTCAGGCATGCTGATTGTGATACTATGTATGGCATAATTTGGTCATTATACTTTATTTCAAAATGATAGTAGTCCAAGTCTTAATGAAAGGCCATTTGGTGGAACTGCAGTATACAGTGGCACTGATTACTATTCTGGATACCCGTATAACTTTACTCAAAATGGAGTAGAAATAACTGTTCTAAGATTAATTAAGAATTGGTTCATGCTTAGCGTGCGTATATCGAGTTATGGATGCACGCGGAAAGTTTGGAGAGCACGAAAGAAGTGTAAGAGTTGCTCGAGGCGCAGTCCGAGAGCAACTCTAGCTTCTTGAGTGCTCTCCAAACTTCCCAAGTGCATCCATAACTCGATATACGCACAGCTAAAAGCATGAACCAATTCTTTTATAACATAGCAACAACAACTTGGGCGCTAAACTGACATGTTTTATTTCTGATTGACTACAACTAGTTCTCACGATGCACGGTGAACTGAGGAAAACAAAGGTCTTTACTATCATAACACGCCACAATCAGTTAAGCAACAGCTGAACGAAAACACTTAACCTGGTCTCTAAAATTGTCAATGAAAAATTCGCTTCTTCGAATTAAGATTATAATGAAGACGTAGCCAAACAAAGTGCAAATACTCAATGAAAATGTAGACAAGCAAAGTCAAAATACTCACGTCGAAGTAAACATCTTTGCCGGGCGAAAGTCAAAGGCTCGAAGTAGGGTTAGAATTGTTCAGAATAATCTTCACATTGCCGAACTTAATTAAACAAAGGAACTTGCACTAAACGCGACGGAAATTTGCAGCTTAAATGAAACTGCACACGTCATTGCACACGTCATTTTATGAGCACGGCCGTGCGTACATAAAGATTTGTTCATGATTT
>JAHPZR010003673.1:50000-53538 GCA_019787425.1 Platygyra sinensis | reverse complement strand
GGCAGCTTTCTACGAAAAAAGAAAAAGGTGGCAAAAACTACCAGCCACAAAGTATATTCAGATCTCACGTCAGCAAGAAAGAAAGGAGGCTTTCTAAGCTAAGGAAGCGCATTTGGTAAATTTGTAACTTGCACAAGTTAAGTTTTTTTTTTCCTTTCTTCGTTGCTATTCTTTATATCTAAATTACTTAACTTACAGTCTAAGATTGTGTAGAGGCCATTCTAATACTTGTCTATACCCACTTCAAGGTCCTGCGACTTTCTTGACGTTTTAGTTTTTCAAACGATTACTTATAGTGAATGCCAAATCTAGCTCTGGAAAGCAATACGTCAAGTCAGGATAAGGCCCCTGAGTCAGCAGGTTACACCAAGAAAAGTGAGGGAAGTAAAAGAAGAGGGGCCATATCTCAAGGCTCTTTTTTTCTTTGTCTGCTCTCTTCATGCAAGGTTTCTTTAGAAGGACAAAAAAACTGATTTACAGGGCACATCAGCAGTATTGACACAAGAGCAATAAAAAGCGTTGTGATGTGTTGATTTTGTGCAAAATTTTTGAAGTATAAAAGTATTATTTTAAGTGTAGATGAATGAATCATCACGCTGAAAATGATGTGTGGTGGTGATGGTGTTTCGTTGACTTTTCTTGCGGTGATGCAGTGTTCCTAAATTTTTTCGCGGTGTTGTGGTGTACAGATGCCCCCATGGCCCCCTCATGAAGTCAGAAGAGGCGTGAAAAATTGACTAAGTGCTGTGGTGCTTATTAGGTATACGGGTATATCAACTGTGTTTACTGAGTGAACTGACAGACACCATAATTATTGACCTATAATAAATTAACTGGCATTAATTGCACTGTGAAAAAGATAGTCCTTTAAGCTGAACTTATGGTTCTTTTTTAATATTAACAAGTATATATTTAGTCTCATAACTGTAATTCTCTTATAGACTTCTCTGGGCCTAATGAAGATGATCAACCAAAGACTAAGACCAAACACAGGTGACAAGTACTCTATTCTTCATGGCAGTATTAGTATCTTCTACAGCAGTACCAAAACTGGCTTTGGTATCATCTGGAAGAAGAAACTCTATTGAAAGTTCCTAAAGCAGAAAATGATGCCCAGTTGTTTACATTAATTAAGGAATTAGTCATATTTATTCAAATTGAAAAGTCAATTTGGGGGGGGGGGAAGAAAATATTTGAATTTCGGATTTATTGCATGGTCTTTTATTTTGACTGAATTGGGGGTTTTTCCTTGAACATTCGGGGTTTTACTTGTTGGTATTCTTGACATTTTCTTGGGATGTGTGCTATGAACAGCAATTTTTGCATCCTGTTTTGTTGTGTACTGATTTTGTCAGTTGATTGTACTCATTGTAGATCATGTACTTTTGCAAGATCAAGTATTATTTGTACTTAAGGATGGACTATTTGACTTTTAAAGGGTTGTGTGGGGTGATTTGGTATCCAGGCACGATTTTTTTCATCCCTCAAGTGTACTCAGTAGGCAATTTTTTCCTCAGGTTGTAGGTACGCACAATATTTTTTTCTTCATGTAACATGCTACGTGAATGTACAATGGTCATGAAATTTTTTTGGTACAAGAATCCTTGCCAATTATTTTTTTTCAGTCACCCAACCCCTCCTTCAAAGTCAAATGGTCCATCGCAAAGGCTGGGCTCCAGGTTGCAAATCAGTGGTTATGATGATTCATACTCAATTTTGATCCTGGACAATTTTGGGCTGTTTTTACAAGTTTTATTATGTCAAAGTTCGCCCTCCCAGTATGTACAAATATTATAATAATTATTTATTGAATGCTTATTTTCTAATATTTCCATGATCAAATGGAAGGCACTTGATGGCCAATTTAAAACAGCCTGTTTACTGCCCATTTGAATGGATTGTCCATGATGGCATGCCTGTAGGGTTTGTTTAGGCTAATTCGGCTGTGTAAAAGTATTTCATGAGTATTGAATGTGAGAACCATAAATATTTCTGTGATAAAGATAAAGGGAACTTAGATTTTTCATGAGGTAAAAGAATATTGTTAGCTTGCCTGAAATTAGGTGAAGTCAATTGCCCTTTAAGATCACAGGAATGTGAAGCAATTATGCAAATGTATACTTACCAGAATTTTTAGAGGTCTCTGAAACAACAGATAGTCAAAAGAACGGCAATGTTTCATTGTGAAGTTAAGGTGTGGAGATCCAATCATGCCATGTCATTACAAACTATATTTGCCCAGGATCCATTTAATCAAGATTCACAAGTATTTGGATGACACAGGTAACTTAGAGGAAAATAATAAATAATGATAACAATGACAATTTGTTAGCGGACCCAACTATGTTTTCTTAACTTAGCTCTTCTGTGCCAATGCATGCTAAAATATACAGCTATCTAACAGTAAAGACTGAAAGTAAAAAAATAAAATAAAATAATACATGCTAAAAAATTTAAAAAGAATTATTTACTTCAATAAAAAGTTCTTTTTTCTCCTTTTACTTTATGTTTTGGCGTGGTTATTGAACTCGGGTAGATTATTGCAAAAGCTAATTATATATATATAAGTAAGGTGCAGGCAAGGAAACAAATGCCTTTGAGATGCAGAATTTGAAAGTTCTAGGCATGTGTGTAGTATCAAGTCTGATTTCACTGCTGGAGGGCAGAGTTCGTGTGGTACATACTGCTGTAGTCTCAGTTGTTGAGGCCAGTGACTGCGGAAGATTGAGATAAATGATGATTTTACTGATTATTTTGAAAGTCTCATCTCTCAGCAACCAGTTTTAAGATGTCACACACCTCTGCAAATTTGCTTCTTTTTTTCTAAATGCTATTCTCTTTTTTGTGTGGAAAAATCACAGCCCTTACCATAGATTAAATTAATATATCACAACTGTATTGCAGCCGGTCAATACTCAGATTTTCTGACTTCTGAACTTATGACTTTTCTTGAGTTCTTGCAGATGGTAAAATCTGTCTTGATTACAGCAACGTAAAAAACTCAGACACACTCTGGGATTAAACTGTGACTTGCTGTTACTTTTATTTATCACAAGCTGAATATGTCCACTGAATATTTATCATATGGGAACTTCAATTTTGAAATAAATCAAAGTAGCTATGAGCCACTCAACTTGGAAAATGGATTGTTTCTAAACAGTGACCATTTTGATGCCCTCGACTTGAGGTTTTAATCCATTGTTAAGAAATAGTGCAAAACGCAATGGTAAGAGAGTACACAGAGATGTAACACTGTTGAAAACATTCACATTCACAAAGTTGTCGGTCTGTACTGTGAGCCGAGTTATCTTCGTCAGAGAGACCGAGCCAATTATAAGGAAAGTACTGCTTGTCTGATCACCGAAGCAAGTAATAGTTCTCATTTTCATATTCCTCTAATTTTTTGTTTTCTACTTTCTCAGCCATGCAGTATCAGGGATTTTTTTTCTCTTTTTAATACCTTTTCACATCTTAGAAATTTAAAAAAATGCGTTCAGCATATAGTCACTATACCACAACGACAGCAACATCTTCCAAC
>JAHPZR010003673.1:15000-47500 GCA_019787425.1 Platygyra sinensis | reverse complement strand
CTCCCCAATTGAGTTCGCACCTGTGAACTCATCTATTTTGAGTTTGTCTTCACCTCTAGTGGATTAAGGAGGCTCGAAAGGGTTTTTAGCTGCAAGTGCCTGCGCAATCTACACACGTCATTACTAAGATGCACGCGTCAGCGGATTGAATCAAAATCAGCGAGAGAAGTAGCCTCCTACGCAGACGTTCTTTGGAACGCGTGACAAGCCTAAGAACGTCTGCGCTGGAGGCTACGAGAGAAGAGTAGAGAAAATAGATCTTGTGATACGTTAATGCAAATGCGAACGGTAAAGCTCTCCCAAACTGGTTTTGGTTACTTTTCTTGTAACCCGTAAAACCATTGTAAGGAAAAAATATCTCCTTGTCACAAAGAGTACATCCGGATGAAAGTCGGTCGTTTTGCACGCGTAGGAACTCGACTCAGCTCGCGTGAACAACTTCGCGCATGCGTAAAGTGGGATCTAGTCGACCTTGACTTTTTCATATTTTCCAACTTCGCGCGCTAATATTTTCGCTTCCAGTCGGTGAATTTTTTCAAATTTTTGGTGACAACTAAGATCAATCGGATTCGTATATATACCAATTCTTAAAAAATTCTGTGGGTGGGAAAAAAATTTAAAATAGTCGAAAATTAGGTTTTTACTTCTTTCTGTCCTACAGAATTTTTCTTAAGTTACATATTTTGACGATCATTCCTAATAACATGTAATATAGGAGTTTGAGAAGATTTCACCGACCTGTTCTCTTAATAACACGATAGCTTTCGATTTTGGGGGTGCAACTGAATGTGTTATATCGTTGCCATGGTAACAGGTTTTCTGAAAAAAATATGATGTAATGATTCTATGACGTTTCATTTATGTCTGTGGTAAATTTCACACTAATACGATAAACCGAACTGTAATTGGAAAAGAATTTGTAAAACTACTCTGGGGAAAATGAAAACTACTTCGAGCCACCTTAAAGAACTAGAAATAAACATGTTTTGTGTGATACTGTTTCATGCCTGCGATGTTGTCTTTTTTGCTCAGTAAGAGAAAGCTAAATTTTAAGTACATGATCACTAGTTGAACTGATGTTGGTACAAACATGATGAGAGAACTTAAAAACTGTTGTCAGTGGTTATTCAGTTCAGATACCTGCCAACTCTCACGCCTTGGGCGTGAGTCTCACGCCTGCGGGTTGAAAACTTCGATCTCACGCCGGCTCACGCTTGCGGGGCAATTTCTCACGCCTAATTGAAATATGTGAGTTGTTGCCGTCTTTCGACACAATATCCAAAAATATGTTAACTCAGGCCCATGTAAGGAACGAAAATCATGTGTATAATGAATAAATGACAATACCTTCTTCGAAGGTACCGATATATGTATGAAATTGTAAGTCCAGACGTTTTGTCTCTGGACGTGTTTCTTTTATTATTTTTTCTTAAGTCAATAAAGATCTTTAATTAATATGTGATCTCTGATTTTTGGAGTGAAAAGCACTGGGAGCGAGCTCGCCTTTATATGCGTCCTAAGACTTCGGAAGACTTCGGACGTCTTCGGAAGACCTCGGACTCCTTCGGAAGACTTCGGACTTGTTCGGGAATCTTCGGAAATGATCGTGTCGTCTTCAAAAATCCCAGCACTCCCAGGATAAAAATCTCACGCTTATATCTCAGAAAAAGTCGGGAGGTATAAGTTCATGTCTTCCATTTCTACTTTTCCCCTCAGTAAACATTGTGAGAGGGACATAGAGAGACACTCTTGGTTGCAATGTGGGTGGCACAGGTGTCAATGGTTTAATGAAACTGCCATATTAAATCTCCCCTCTCAATTCTAAAAGTAGAGTCAGAAATCCCAACCTGCCATTTGCTTTTCCTTGAGTTATTAATTCAACAAACATGTCAGTGAAGACAGTCTGAGTTGAACAAGCAGATGGCCAACCTACCACACCCCTTTGCTTTCAACAGGTGCACAAGCCCTTGAACAGTCAAACAGTGACAAATAGACAGATATAATTTTATTAACTTAAAATGGTATTAAAAAAGTACTCTGTATATACATTCAACACAAAAAAGATTACCTTTTGCTTTTTAAAAATTAACTTCCACATGTTTATATTTTACATTTCATGAAAACAAACCTAATTAATTTCCCTTTTTAATTGCAGTTCTGAACAAGATTGATCTACCCATTGAAACAATAAATTATATTAGTAGAATTCTCCTAGTATACTAATGCAAATGCTGAAATCTGATTGGCTGAGCTACTCGTATACTGTCAGCCATTAGAGTACAGTTGGCTGCCAGTCGTCCATGAAATGCGAAATCTTGAGCTCATAATCTAATTGTTAAATAGAAAATTGAGAAAAATAAAAATAGGGGTATAAATCCTCAAATTATATTCAGTTGTTTAATAAGCACATTTGACAAGTTATTAGTTATTAAAAAATAGTAGCCTGCTATGCCCTGCAGCTCAATCTTGTCAGGAGTTTTGCTTGTAATGAACAGGATCACTTCATTTGAAATAATATCCAGTCTCTTACAGTGATAGAACAACTGGAACCAGGCCACTCCATGATAGGAAGGCGATCTTCTTTTGTAAGCAAACCAGTAGTGATATTGGCAATTAAAAGTTCTACAAAATCTGAAGCCCAACAAATGTTTGAACTGTTAAGGAAAGCTGGTAATTTTTCACTGGCAAATTTCAATGGTCCTTTTAGAAACATAATTTCATACTTCAAATGAGTTTGGTGTTAAAGAAAAACTGTTCAACAGCATTGTTTAACTTAATCATTCTATTTACCTTCCATCAAAGTGTGTATTTTTTTGTGAAAAATCATTGTTGTGACCGTTTCATTTTGCACAAAATTCAGGATTGAAAATAACCAAATCTCCAAGTTTCCTGATAAATCTGCAACTTTCTGCATGGTTGAATTTGTCTAAAAAAATATTGTTGAATAACTATTACATGTATCTGATTCTTCAATCTCACTTGTCTGGTTTGTTTACAAAAAAGGCCATTATGAAATTGTGTGCTCATTAGCCTGCATAGCAAGCGTTTCCGTGGGGTTGGGGAGCAAAGAAAGACCAAGGAACGGTATTTTGCCTGCGAGAAATTGGGGCGAGAGTGGTAATTCTTTGCCCCTGAACCTCACAGAAATGCTTGCTACGCAGGCTATGTGCTCATCGGCTAGTTTTGTTCCATGTTGCCCAGTTCAAGGAGCCACACTGATACTCGAACAGATTGAGTTTCCTGATGTAATGAAGGCAATTGTAAGCCTCTCTCCCATAAAACCTGCTCTCAGTTTACTAAATGATGTTTAGTCGTGTTATTGGATGGCACAAACAGCACTCTTGTTTTGCTGTAATGACGTCGGTAAATCTGTGTTTTTGTTTTGCCTTACCATCTCTAAGATCTGAGAATAAAACAACAGTTAAACAAGGCTTATCAATTCATAATATTTTGTGACACTTTGTGATTATTAAGTATATCTATATCCTGTTAACATAGGTTGGAATTAATCAACATCCAATCTTCAAATGCTCAATTTTGTGCCAAAATAGCTACCACAGCCCAGACTGGGAATATAAACATAAAATCACACAACTGTGTCCCAAAAAATGATCGAATAGAAGCATAGAGTTTCTTAACATCTACACCCTCTACTCCCTCCAAGCATGCCTGTAAGTACTGAACAGAACTTAACCAGTACTCCCTCAGCTACTCTACGCTACTATACTGTACTCTACGCTATGCTACTCTGCTCTATACTAGTCTGCTCTACTCTACTACTCTATGCTATTCTACACTATTCTAGTAGAGTGGAGTAGAGAAGAGTAGAGTAGCATAGAGTACGGTAGAGTAGAGTACAGTTTAGTAGTGTAGAGTATAGTACAGTAGCATAGAGCAGAGTGCAGTAGAGTACAGTACAGTAGCCTAGAGTAGAGTACAGTAGCATAGAGCAGTCTCAGTACAGTAGAGTACAGTACAGTAGCATAGAGCAGAGTAGAGTAGAGTAGAGTTGCTTAGAGTAACGTACAGTACAGTAGCATAGAGTAGAGTAGAGTAGAGTAGCAAAGAGTAGAGTACAGTGCAGTACAGTAGCGTAGAGTACAGTACAGTAGAGTAGTAGAGAACACTACAGTAGTGTAGAGACAAGTAGATTAGAGTACAGTACAGTAGCGTAGAGACAAGTAGATTAGAGTACAGTACAGTAGCGTAGAGTATAGTAGAGTACAGTACAGTGGTGTTGAGTACAGTAGAGCAGAGTAGAGTAGCAGAAAGTAGAGTAGAGTAGCATAGCAAAGAGTAGCGTAGAGTAGAGTAGAATGGAATACAGTACCGTATAGTAGAGTACGGTAGCATAGAGTGGAGCAGAGTAGACAAGAGTAGAGTAGCATAAAGAAGAGTAAAGTACAGTAGAGCAGAGAAGAGTAGAGAAGCGTAGCGTAGAGTAGAGGGATCATGTGTATTTTGTGCACCCCTCGACCGACATATCGGTCAATATGTCAACCGACTCTCGACCGATGTATCGGTCGATATATCGGCCGAGTGTCGACCGATATGTCGGTCGACATATCAGTCGAGTGTTGGTCAATATGTCGACCGACATATATCGGTCGACATATCGACCGATGTATCAACCGATATATCGACCGACATATCGACCGACTATCGGCAGATATCTCGGTCGATATAGCGGCCGACACTCGCTTGATACGTCGACCATTGACTGTCGGCGGAGTATCAGTTGACTGTCGGTGGTATATCGGTCGACTGTCTTATAATATAAGTCAAAAGCTTAGACTGTCAATGACAGATGTATAAGTTATTCATCACCCTCCAAAATTTCCGACGGGTTTATGTTCGGATCAAGTGCCGCAAAGTCAGTCGTTGTTAAGCAAGGCACTCAAGTGAAATACTGTAATACAGATGTATACAAGGCCGTAGCTAGCGGAGGGGAAAGGGGGGCAAGTTTTCCCCGGAGCCTCCCTGTATAGGCCAATATAGGGGGTACCCCCCGATGAGATCCTTACCATTCTTCTGAAGACGTTCAAGCATCCTATCCATATTCTAATACTGTTTTGAAGGAACTATACAAATGAAAAAAAGAACTTCTAAAATGTCGTTTTGAAGCAAGCATCGCTCCCAAAACGTTCTAAGACAATGACATGAAGCTATATGTTTCACTTTGTTCCAAGTCACGCGACCAGGGAAAGTAGCAGTGAAGTATCGGCGGAATGTCGGTAGCCTATCGGTCGAGTGTCGGTCGATATGTCGATCGAGATAAGTCGGTCGACATATCGACCCACATATTGGTCGCATGTCGGTCGACATATCGACCAATACATCGGTCGATATGTCGACCGACATATCTCGGTCGACATATCCACCGACACTCGGCCGATATGTCGACCAACATATCGGTCGACACTCGGCCGATATGTCGACCGATACATCGGTCGAGAGTCGGTAGACATATCGACCGATATGTCGGTCGAGGGGTGCACAAAATACACATGATCCGAGTAGAGTACAGTAGCGTAGAGTACAGTAGAGTAGAGTAAAGCGAAGTACAGTACAGTAGCGTAGAGTAGAGCAGAGTACAGCAGAGTAGAGAAGGGAGTATAGTAGAGTAGAGTACCATACAGTAGCATAACGAGGAGATGCAGAGAGTAGCAGAGAGTAGCGTAGAATCGAGTAAAGTAAAGTAGAATAGTGCACAGAGTAGCATAGGGTACTGTAGAGTAGCCTACAGTAATGTAAAGTAGCACAGCGTACAATAGACAGGCATAGA
The DNA here is from genome assembly GCA_019787425.1 of Platygyra sinensis. Taxonomy (NCBI): domain Eukaryota; kingdom Metazoa; phylum Cnidaria; class Anthozoa; order Scleractinia; family Merulinidae; genus Platygyra; species Platygyra sinensis. The sequence continues at coordinate 41,715 of JAHPZR010003673.1, read as the reverse complement.
CTCTGAGTGGAGTGTAGTTGAGTCAAAAGCCATGTTGAATGGTTAAACTTTATAGCCAAGTACAGTAGAGCTTGTAAGGTAGAGTGGTAAGAGTCCAGTGGAGTACCGGTACATTTCTGTTAAGTAAGTGGAGTAGATTTACATTGCGATAAAGAAATCAAAGACTCAAAATTAAACACTACACGACATGACACGACACCACACACTACACTACACACTACACTTCTGTGCCACGTATAGAATCTCAGTTACATGTATGCTGACCTCTATGCTGCTGACTAAAATATGTAAGTCTGACCTAGAAAAAACTGCTGATCACTGCAATGAGAACTCATATATCCATAATTCAAAACATGTTTTTGACTGGTTAAAACCACACACAATTCACCATAACCAGCTGCTGTTGACCAAATTTGGAACGGGCTTTGTCATTTTAAACCAACGACCTCAAAAGTGCAACCCACTGCAGATTATTGAATTGTTGACAGAGAAAAAACCTGGGGACAAGGTTGTGTTATTTTTGGTGAGCAGAAAAACAAAGATTGAAATGGCGAAACTACTTTAAGAGCAGGGAGATATTTTGAATGAATAATAAAGCAATTCTTGAATTCGGCTTTTGTAAGATGAAGATTTCTGTTCTCCTTTACCCTCGATGGATAACACCTTCCTTGATCTGCAGAATTGTCTATATCCTATGAAAGCCAAATTCAATAATTAACAATTATTCTTTGAAATTGAGGTAAATATTCTGCCACTATTCACCGAGATTGAGAAGAATAATTGTTTTAGTATATACACAGGAAGTGATCTCAACAACATTTTCAGAAGGAAACCATTAAAAATCGATTTAATTGACCTCTCATTCAAGCGTGGAAAATGTGCCATTTTGTTTTATGTTTGGTTTACGCATTATTCACTCAGTAGGGGGTGAAGAATGCTCATTAGCCAGAGATAGCGAACCAATCAGATTGCTTAAAACACCAAGATCACTGAGTGTGTATATACTAATATTTGCTAAGTATCCTTAGCTTATCATCTACATCCCCTCAAAATGAGAAATTATCCCTTGATGTCCCTCACTGAGCACCTTGACGGACAAGTTTAAGAGCCAGTGAATCAGTTTAGGCATCTTTATTGCTGACCAAGGGGGTCTGGAGACTTGAACGGAGCCCCCAGAAGGGAGGGTGAATCAAACAACTAGAATTAGGAGAGATGAAATGACAGCTGATTGTCATTCACAAGGACAGAATATCGTAAACCAAAAATCCAAATGAATAACATGGGTTGAATAGTGCGTAGCGTTAAAACGAATTCAGCAATTCTCGACCACGATTCGCAACAGTGTTTATTGATAGAGATCAAAGTTCCATAGATAAGTCGCGTGCCAAGATGAAGATAGAATTAAACCATGTGCTGTAAGCTTAGCCGTAAATCGTATGGTGTAAACCATATTCTTGGCTTGCACGTGACGTCATCATTTTCTAAAATCCAAAACTAAATAGCCACCAAAGTTTTTATCCTCATCAGGCATTAGAATGGGTAAATTGACATTTGTTTACAACATTTCAGCTCAGTAGCTTGCTTCGTCTGGAAACCAACGCATTTTGAATTTCAGAGCTATGGCGGTGCGTGACATAAAGCTACGAGCGCGTTTGTTGAAAAATATCTTCTTATGTCCTAATTTTCAGCCTATTCAGAGGTTAAAGTATTAGGAAAAGTGCTTATGTACATGCCTTTTTGTTCAGTACAGATAATAAGTCGCCCAGATAGCCAAAGTAAGTTCCAGATGATTACACTATTTTCCAGCCGCCATGTTGGGGTTCCACGGAGGTACACCAACATGGCGGCTCCATACTGGGCTCTGTAAATTTGTGCAGAATATTTCGACGAATATCTCAGGTTTAGGAAAACGCACAGACTTAAAACTTGGACAAGGTTCATCTTTACCAGTCTCCTATAGCATCCCAATTTCCTGACTTCATCCACTTAATGGTTTTCGATTTATTTTTATATTGCGTGACAGTGCAAGCCAAGAATACCGATGCCGTATACCAATGCCGCATACCGATGCCGGTTCGAACTGAAATACAATAACGAAAATAGAAGCTAACTTAACTACTGCATCTTGGCACAGAAGATGAAACAATATATATGACGAAACTAACAACTAGCTATGTCACGTTATGTCACGTTACTGTTTTGCGTTACTCGCATTTGATTGTTATGTAATCCAACATTCCTGGATGACCGCGTGCTGGAACGTGTGCAATAAATTGTGTGTTCAACATGGACGTCTCGCCTCTTTTGCTGTGGCATAACAGCTATAAATTTGTAGCATCTCAGAAACGTAATACTGTGATAAACTAGCACAAAACTCTAAGAAAAGAGTAACGCTATACGAGACTAGACTTGGACATGAAAAGTGACGAAAAGAACTGTCAACGAAGATAAAAGCTTAACCCAGCGATAAAAGTGTATTAAAAAGTTGAATATAAAGACGACTGACCGACTCATAGTGCAATAAAGGACTAAACTAAATGGAAGCGAAAAACAAACAGAAAACTGAAACTATCCTTAACTGAAAACAAAGAAATAGGTTACTCACTTTGGTTTGCACATGCACTAAACTTGACTTGATAGAATAGACAACCACGAGTGTAGAGAGAAATCTATGGCCCAATGCCAAGTAGAAGTTGACGAAGTGAAGTCTACACTAGAACTGATCTAACCGAGGAAAACCTCGTGGTAATAACTAATCAAAGAACACGTATGCAAAATCTAGCAGTTATGACTATTTCCCTAACGGACATAGCAGCTGAGGGCTGGTCAACCGCGGTAGATTAAATAAGTAAGTAAGACTTTGTTTGAAAGTGACAACTAATTGATAATATCTTCGGGTAGTAAGTTCTAGTGACAAGAACTAAATTAACATCACGTTTCAAAACCAACACTGATGACAAGCAACAACTGACCTAGAGTCAGTTTGGAGGGCCTGCAGCTAATTAAGGGGGGAGAAACTTACCTACAAGTCTGTTGCTAAGGAAATCTCAAAACCGTTTTTTTTTTACTCCTGAAGTCCAGTGGGCGTCAAAGTTTACGGTGTTTGTTTGATTCACATTTCCTTTAAATGTTTCGAACCATGCCCATATTTGGTATGTCACGTGACCACAATAGAAAACGTCTAAAAACTCGGACTGAGTGGATCGTTTTCGAAATATAACGATATGTTTTGCCAAAACACGACATTATCTACAACTTGCAGCATGCGTTTGAGGAAATGTACAATATTTCGAAAATTATTAATAGATCTTTAAGTGCTTTTATAACCTCTTTAAGATTCACTATGCCGTTTTTGAAATATAAGCACTTAAAGCTGAAATTAAGGGTGTTTTTAGCAGGCCATAGTGTTGCTATGGTAACCTATTGTGTCATGAAAATAATGCCAATGTGTTCACCAATGGTTGGGCAGTTTTTTCGATCCCATGATTGTAGGATCAACTGATGAAGAGTGGTCATAATGAGCCATCAAAATCTGTCTTGGAAAGTGCTGAAAACTGTTTTGAGCCACCTTAAGTTATTCCTCATCATTGAATTCTAACAATTAATAATCACTTACCCCTATGCATTCAAAGAAGTCTATAGAATTGGTATTATCCAAGTCAATTTTTCGAAATATCTTGTCTTTTACTTCTGATTTTGTGTACATTAAGGAGCTCCCCTGTTGTGCTACTAGATCCAGCATCTTTTCTAGTTCATCACTATCTATGACCTGCCATAAAATACAAAGGAATGATAAGTCAGTATGTATAACAATACATCAAAGTTATTTTGTATGTAACTGCAGAAAAGCATCCATTGTGTAATAACAGGTATCTGAAAGAAAATATGAGCTTTTCATGGCACAAAAAAATGTCAATAATAAGTGGGTGTCATTAGAGCAGGCTTGCTGGCTTTGTTCCATGATGTCAAATATTAGGTTTGATCATCCTGAAAGATAGTTGTGAGGATTTAACGAATGCCTTGGTTGACATGCTCTGGGACTGAAACTGAAGAAGGTCTAATATTTATACATGCTAATCCAACAAATTCAGAAGGAATCCACCAGAAGTTTGAGTGGCAAGTGGACAAAAATTTTGTACCAACAGAAGTTGCATTATATTGCAAACTTCTGTGTGACTGTTTTAAATATCTTCTGAAAGTTAAAGAACCATTTCTAACAACATCAAATGTTGAAAACAAATTTTGAAGTTCATATGAAGTGCTGGTAAATAAAACTTTTACCTGTGATTGCACAACTTTTCTGAACTTTGAAAATATTTAGTTTCAGTCTAGAGTTCCGATGGCAAACTGTGTTTGGTGTTATTTCAGGCAATTTTTCACAGCTCTAGCTTTTTGAAAATGCGAACATGATTTTAATATGTACTTATGATACAAGGCTTTTGTCCACTAAAAACTGAAATTTCTTGACTTTGGACAATGTTAACATGTGTGAAGCTATTCTCCACTAATCAACCAGCAAAACGCCATTTATTCAAAATAATGTGGCTTGTGTAATGCAAGCTATGTTGGCTACATTTGCCAGCACCTATTTCAACATGTTGCGGGACAACAAAGCTAAGTCAGAATTGGAAACTAGGAACACAATATATTGGAGACAAGGAACCTCAAAGATCATTTTACCATCTCAAAGAAATGCAGGAGTAAACTATATGTTGACATGTTATATATCAGAGATCTTAAGCCAGTATACCCAGACTAAGATTCAATCAGAGCAAAACCATTTCTTTAAGGAGCATAGTTAATTTTGTTTTCTTGTCACTTAACATATTTTTCCACCTTATGCACATAAATTGTAGATCCTTTTATGATACAGAAACCAAGCTATTTGTACATTTGTTTGACAATGACATTTGACGATGTCAAAACATCGTATATTTCTTTTGCTAATATTTGTGTGAAAAACTGTTCCCTCAAGCCTTACTTATTGAATCAATAACAATTTTGTTTCAAAAATACCATTAATTATGCAAAACCATTTACAAAAGGTCATATATAAAAACTTATATAACTTAATTAACATGTCAAATTGTTTTATCCAAGGGACAAGCCTTTACTTACATTACAAAACCTAAGAATAACTTTAAAAAATAGTCTACTTTTTTTAGAATTTGCAAAACCTGAGAATAATTAAAAAAATAAGTCTGTATACAATAATACATAATAATTTTACTGGGCTCATGAAAACACTTAACAATGAAAAAGTAAATGAAAATAAAACGCATTTAAAAAAACTTGATTAATTATTGCATAGATTCCCTAGGCTAGTAGAGTTTCCAGGTTCATTTTACGTATATTCACTTTTTTGAAAACATTAAAACTGGTAACCAACCCTATTTTGCTAGGGAACCTGTTCCATAATTTTGGACCCAGGTGCTAAAGTTAGCGTCTTCCAAAAGTAACAGTTTTAAAATAGGGTAAAACATAGTCAGAATTGCGAAAATTGTAATTGGCAGTTTGATTCATTAATAAGCAGCAAATTCTCTTCGGGCATAAATTGTTACATGAGAGTAACTAACAGCAGATACAGATACAAACTTGCCTTACCCCATTTCTGTCAAGATCAGCCTCAACAAACTTTTTTTCAGCAATAAGAACTGTACTTAAGGGAACATCAGGATATTTTCTAGCAATTTCCTGTGAAAAATGAAAAGAACATTCATAATTATGTTGAGAATTGTTTTTGTAAGACATACATGCATCTTAGGATAAAGATTAGAGCATAACTATACTGACCTGGTACAATTTTTCTGGATCCTCAGCATTGTCAGCATTATCTTTGCCGTTGTTTGCATCTGGTGTTAACAAGCCTGCGTCTTTAGTTCCTTTCTCTTTTTTCTTCTGAGCTGGCCTCTTAAACTTACGTGCGCTTGAAGGACGCCGCTTTTTTGTCTCCTGTGTCATGTTAAAGCAAGCATCAAATTGGCTGACAATCAACATAGCTTTTAAATTCATTTTGAAACTGGACATTAGAAACATAGCAATTAAATGTGGACATTAAGGTGGCTCAAAACAGTTTCCAGCACATTCAAAGACTTCGATTTTGATGCGTCATTATAACCACTCTTTATCAATTGATGCTACAATCATGGTATCAAATGACTACCCAATCATTGGTGAACACATTGGTTATTTTTCTGACACAATAGGTTGCCATAGCAACACTGTGACCTGCTAAAACACCCTTAATTTCAGCTTTAAGCGCTTATATTTCAAAAACGGCACGGTAAAATTTTTTCTTATTAAAGCTGAAATAAAGGGTGTTTTTAGCAGGTCATAGTGTTGCTATGGTAACCTACTGTGTCACAAAAATAATACCAACGTGTTCACCTATGATTGGGCAGTTTTTTGATACCATGATTGTGGCATCAACTGATAAAGAGTGGTAATAATGGCCCATCAAAATCTACGTCTTGGAAAGTGCTGGAAACTGCTTTGAGCCACCTTAAATAATAGCTTGTCACTAGAAAATAATTATGTTCATGTCCCTAATTTTAAGGTGTCTTGATAGAGTTTTTTTCCGGACCAAACCAAGCATTTTTAATCAGCCTTTCAACAGCCTTACATTATTGATATGAAAATTATACTGTCTTGTCCCGTAAACTGTAAATGGATTTAAGTTGGGTATGTTTTTCTCGAGGTAATCAATATTTCCATGGAAACAAATAACAAAAAATAAAACAACAATAAAATTGGTGAAACATCAGTAAAAAAAATTTAGTATCGAAATAGTAGTGGTGTAAGTACGTAGCTGTATTATCCAACTGCACTTCGTAGAGTATAAATAATGCCCAAAACGAGTACAAATATCCCACAGTATTTGTACTCCAGAGGACCGGTTAAACAGGTTTTCTCACAACACCCAGGCAACGAATTGGACTGAGGTTAGAAAAATGGTGGACAATTTAAATGTTTTTTCTAACAACGAAGAGTCGGAATGGCTGGCGAATATTGATCTAAGTTTATTAGATAATTCAGATAAATTGAATGAAGAAAAGCAGTTAGACGACAAATATCCTGCACCAATTCCGTTCTGCCTTGAACTCTTCTGTCATGCATTCCCGGTAAATTAATATACGCGAAATTTGACCAGACAGACACAATAACTTGGTATGTTGGATAATAAATCTCTTATTAGACTTCTCGTTGTGTAGTATTGCGTATGTACACAGAATTTACCAAAAATTCACATCTTCAACAGATCTACAAATTATAACATACCTTATTCTTTTCAGCCAACTAAAAGAAGGAAAGAAGAAGAAATGTATTTAATTGCATACATGTACGCAATACTTCTAAAGTTAATATCCAACAGTTTTGCATCACATATCTGATTACATGTACTTACTCCTATTATTAACCATTTTGAACATTTGTAGCATGGATATCAGCTAAATGTGTGGTTCCAGAAAATATCCATACCCCTCCCATGGAAGGTATTTTGAATTGAACCCCCCACCCCCACCCCTCCGGAAATTCCATTTTAGCGTCATACTTTCATTAAAAAAATTGGGCTTTTGAAACCCCCCTCCCCCTTGGAATTTCCATTAACCTTCCATGGGGTGGGCATGGATATTTTCTGGAACTACACAATTAACTCCAGTCTACTCAAAAAGACATTTACAATGTAAAAGTATGCCTTTCTTTTTGCTTGCATGATATTTTATCACATTTTCGCTTGGGCAGTGGGTATAAATCCAGGTGTAGCTAAGTGTAGTTGTGGGAGTTATTCATGCACAGATTTCTAAGAAAACCAAACATTACATTTCATCACACTTATGAGATGTTAATAACTTAAAAAAATTTCCCTGTACCATTTTTGAATTAAAAGCCTCTAAAGCAGTATGTAATTAACAAGGGTATGTGTATCTAAAAGATAGTAATGCTGCGGCACATTCTGTGTAAAGTAGTGTCACATCACCAGGAATCTGTCCGTTGTATGGATCAACTTCATGCATGATGATACATCGATGGCGAGGTGTGACATGGGATCGTGACAAAAAAGCACATATTGATCTGAACCATGCCGGTTGGGACATAAAATGATGCACATCACTGAACCTTCTTTTTACCAGATCGTTAAAAACAAAAGATGTGGAAATTGTAGTAGCAGAAATTGAACATATAAATTCTGCACTGGTAAGCATTAAATGTCGCTAGGACGTTGACAGACTTTGTCGAGGACGTGTCAATCTGATGTGCAAAAATGCTAAAGCTTTAGCTTATTAATTCATGTTTGGATGAAGAGGAATAGATCACAACATAAATGAAATTAGCGTGCTTTACTGCTTTCGTTTGTTTTAATTATTCTCGAAACTCTTAGTAACGACTATTTCTCGTTCTTTAAGAATTCGACTGAGGAGGCAAGATTGCCAAGAAATGACAAGTTCAAAATTAAGATGTCACAATTAATCCTCCAGATTTACAAACTTTCACATACTGCATTAAATTAAGAACAAAAGCAAGAGCTGTGAAAGTCAAGCATGATCCCTTCACATCGTTTTACAGGTAAATCAGAGCAAAACATAACCACTATTAAACCTTTCTCACTGAAATCTAGGCAAAAAGATAGTGTGACATCCTTGTGTTGTTCTTGGTGCAATGCATTCTGGTAAAAGGTGGCGCAGTGTACTCTGGTTAATTGCAATGCATTCTGGTAAAAAGTGATGAATTCGAGAATTCGTACATCCTTTTATATATTCTCGTATATTCTTAAATCCTGATTATGTTGCTGCTAGCTTGCTACACTCGCTCCACAGCTATAATGGTAATTGCTAGTTTTCAGCGTCGCCATTCAAAATAGATCAAAATAAAAATCAAACCAATCAATGCAGGTGTAGCTTAGTGTAGCTGAGGGAGTTATTCATTCAAATTTCTAAGCATTTTCCTGCATATTGCACCCTCAATTGACCTAATCACTCTGGTCTGGGTATCAATGGAAAGATTGTTTCCTCCTGTGCATACCCAAAAACTGAGTATAAGTGATGCCAGTTTTGGTCAAAGGACGTCATAATTAAGTGGAACAAAGGCCAACACAGCACAGGCACCAATGGGTTGACAGAAATTGTCCTTCAAGCATTAAGGCGAAAACATTTCTATTGAACAAAATTATGTTTACCACCGTTTTCGTTGATACACGACTTTGGAAAACAAAACAGAGGCGGAAACGTTTCCAAAATTTCCATCAATCATACATGTTATCGACAGATCAGATCGAAATCCATCAAAAGTGCAGCCTTCTGCAGATTAGTGAACCGACGATGTCAAAAGTGCAGCCCGCTGCAGATTATTGAACCGTTGACCAAGAAAACCTGGGGACAAGGTTGTGTTATTTTTGGTGTACAGAGAAACAAAGAGAGGGATGGCAAAACTCCTTTAAGAATGGGGAAATATTTTGAATGAACAATACAGCAATTATGGAATTCGGCTTTCGCAGGATATGAAGAATTCTGCAGCTCTCGGAGGGTGTTAACCACCTCGGCATTCGGCCTCTGTGGATATTAAACACCCTCCTTGTATGTATGAGGCCCACAGTCATAAGAAGAGATCTTGAATCATCCTGGGCATTGAAGCCCTTCTCAGAAAATTTAATATAAAAATGCTTGCCTGTTGTGATTTCTAATTAACAAATTGACGCCAGTTTTTCATACGTCTGTCCTGTTATTGATGATGAATTTCGTTATAACATTGTCAAAGTAGCTGTGGATCCACGAGGCGATAGCCGAGTGGATCCGCAGACTACTTTCGCAATGTTATGACGAAATTCATTGTCTATAACAGGACAGACACATGAAAAACTGACGTCCATTTGTTTTTTACGATAACAAACTGTCAAATTGTCCGCTCTCGCTCGTTGCTGCATCGCATAAATATAAATTCATGTGTCTGTCCGCTTATTGATGATAAAAATTAGCCAATGAGCACGCGAGAATTTGTGGTGTTATCGTAAAATAAAATATTTCCCATGTTCTCAAATATTTTCAGTCATGTGTACTGCGTAGAGTACCGTCAATTTAGGACGTGACTAAAATTGCATTAAAATGAGAGATACGAGATTAAATACAGTAGCTAGAAAGAACAAATACTTACTTGCTTTTCCAAATCCTCTACTTTCTTGGTCATGTCATATATCATCCCTCTAAGTGTGTTACACTCTCTCTCTTTTTCGTGGAGTTTATTCTTCAGATCTTCTCTTTCCTTTACGCCCGTTAGAAAGTCTTGAGTTGTTTGGTCCCTTTTCAAAGTTGACGACTCGCTTTCCTCGGACATTTTCAGGAGGTGTACTTACAAGTAAACCGATTACAAACTCTTTTATTAGATCCGAACGAACTTCTCTTACAAGTGCAAATTACAAATCCGTCTGTATCACTTGTTGACATGCAACTTAATTGTTTTTCTGTACACAGCTTGTGGTTGCTAGAACACACATTCCATCACGCTACATTGCCTCTGACTATTTGATTTAAAACTAACCTGTAAAATAGCATGTAATACATGCATAAAGAGTTTTGAAATTTGCGTCAATCTGACGATCTTTTTTCTGGCGGACTGTTCAGAGTATGATCATGGTATATTCCATCGAAACTCTCGGGTATTCGTTGATTCAATTGATTGGGTGAAGCGGGTTGGGGGAGTGGAGACGAGGTTGGGAAGTGTTCTGCCCCACTCTCCCTCCACATGTTCAACCTCGTTCCCAGGGTCCTCTCTCTAATGAGGTTGCCACAGTTGTTGTTTTAGTAACACTACACTAAAACTTCAGTGAAATTCATCGAGCATCGACGACAGATTGCTGCTTATCTGGGAGCAAGGGGAGGTGCGTCAATAAGATGGTATGTCTTTAAGTTTCAAAAACTTTTATTGATTATTTGAAAAAATTGCTTGATATTTAACAATTAGATTATGAGCTCAAGATTTCTATGAGGTGATAGTTGATGAGGCCGAAAACTAACCTGTAAAATAGCATGTAATACATGCATAAAGAGTTTTGAAATTTGCGTCAGTCTGACGATCTTTTTTCTCGCGGACTGTTCAGAGTATGATCATTGCCGGATTTCATACGTCGGGGGCCTGGGTACAATCGGTGTATTATGGGATTAACAACACAAGACCCATATATTCAGAAAGAGCACATCGAGCTTTACAAAATCTTTAAGTTTCGTGTTAATTGGGCCAATATTGAACAAGATAGAGCCATTCAAAAACGTAAAAAATTAGTAACAAATGTATGGATTGCCGGACACTTGTCCGGAAAATGCATGGATTTCCGGACAAGTCTCTGGCAATCCATACATTTGTTACTAAATTTTTACCTTTTTGAATGGCTGTAGCTTGTTCAATATTGGCGCAATTTACACGAAACTTAAGGATTTTGTAAAGCTCGGTGTGCTCTTCCTGAATATATGGGTCTTGTGTTGTTAATCCCATAATACACCGATTGTACCCAGACCCTCACGGTATGAAATCCGGCAATGGTATATTCCATCGAAACTCTCGGGTATTCGTTGATTAGGGGTGAAGCGGGTTGGGGGAGTGGAGACGAGGTTGGTAAGTGTTCTGCCCCACTCTCCCAGGGTCCTCTCTCTAATGAGGTTGCCACTGGCCATAGATGCCCTCATTCTTGAATTACCAATAATCAGTAAAGCATTCCAGAAAGTAAATTACAGACTGGATTTAATAGAACAACCACACCTTGACAAAGTACATTCTCGCTAACAACAACTGTAGACGGGCTTTAAACATCGGTGGGAACCTTGTGTTTAGGAAATGAATTTACCATCCAAAGCTGTCCTTGAGTTTTCTTTCCTGCTTTTGGTTTTCCTGCTCCTCCTGAGTGGTTGTCAAGAAATAGGCGTATCTCTGAAAAGTCAATTTTTCACTCGATGGCAATTTTTTCTACTTACTACACATGCGCTGCATATAACTGGGTTTTTAGCAACAAAGAAAAAGCTGAGCTGAGTTCTTTGCATTGTTACCTTTCTAACATACCTTTGTAATAAAAGAGTAAAACCATCAATACATTGGAGGGTTGGACATTAGCACTTGCCAGCTCGCCCATGCGAGTGTCTAAATTGTTGGGCAAGTGCAAATCACAGTTCACTCACCCATTTGGCGAGTGTGATTTTTCATCACCAAGAAATTAATTAAACTGCAAAACAAATGATGTTTTTTACATTACGTTTTGCCAATAAATTTCTAAACACAAACTTACCATTGTCCATTTCTATTTTGCAAAGTTTTATATTCAAAACTGTCCAATAAATTGGTGCTGAAGTGCAACATTGGGCTTCACAAAAAAAGTAAATAATGGCTTCCTCATAGTGATAATTACATAACGTGTAGCCTGCAGAACAGGCATAATATTTTTGCGTATTTCAGGGAACAGAGGCGAAAGCGAGGCAAGCGCGAGTTGCATGCGAGGGGAGGATCACTAAAAAATCCTGCCTGTCTGCATACCATTGTTTGAGCTGTTCTGGCGTTCAAACATGAACGCGGCTACCTAATTGGTTACTTTAAAACACATGACCCTCAAATGTTTTTCCAAGACATAACATGATCTTGTACAGTGATTTGAATCAACAACAGATCGATTCGTGCTAAAATCGTTTGGTGAATTTAACTGGAAATATAGTCCAATAGGACTCTTCTGCTCCGTACAGCTCTTCATGTATTTACGAAGTTGCTTCCTTGGGCTTCCTCACCTGCATGAAATTGCTTGCGACCCATCCCTAATTCCCTGCGACAAAAACCAAGAAAATTGAATCAGCAAAATTTAATCAGTTATTAGTTATTGACTTCAGACTGTTCACAGGACAAAATGAAACCAAGTAAAACAGAATTGCCACTTTTTAACTTAAAGAAATAACACTGGAGAAAGCATCCATGGGAAAATAAGAGCGAAAGGTGCTAGTAAAAACCAATTTAAAAACAAGAAATCTGACAAATACAGTGCAGAGCCCCATTCTACATTGTGCGAGACATACGAGCACTCAACCAACTTCAAGGAGCATAAAGCAAAAGTTACGCACTTAACATATAGCATCAACTCCATTTTAAGAAGGGGTTTGCAAAATGGAGATGTGCGTTTATATCAAGTTAGCTCCATACTGTAGATCAGCGAACGAGTGCATCAGAAATCTAGAAAAATGCTGTCAAAGGAACACAAAATAATGAGGTTGAGCTTCAAAAAAGTAAGGATCGAAAAGTACATTACGCCATTGGCTAGCTGTTATAGCCAATAGAAGCCAGGGATTTTCGATCTGCAACAAGGGTTATAAACACACCACGAGAAGTCTATGCCAAGCCGCAGAATGTCTAACATTCTCACTTATGTACAAGTTGCGCTAGCAACTTCAGATGTACAGAGTATTTTAGAAATACCAGCAACTGATGAGATCCACATGGAGGATCGAAACCATGGTCTTGCCTGAACTAAGGTGAACAATGGCATATACAACACGCAACACAGTCAACAGACTTGCGTGTTAAGAGCTATATTTGAATTTTGTGGCACCACAACCTCGTTCCCAGGGTCTCTCAACTTACCGCCACCTGAGGCGAGTGAGGAGAGACCCTAGCACACGCTGGTTACATGCCGCTTTAACAATTGAGAACATCAGGGAGGGGTCCCTGTAATCAGGCAATTTGACGCATTGAGCTTTGTCGAGTCGAATTCAAAGTATCGCACTGTGCTGCGACTGACATTACCCGCGATGTTTAGCAGTACTTAGCCTTCAGGATGAAATTTGGAATATTCAGATTGATGCAAAAAACATAACAATGTTTCTAGAAAATTGTATAGCTTTCTCGAAGTAAAGCTACGGCAGTCTAGGAAGAAAAGCCAGTTGGAAAAAGATAATATAATATCCATGATCAAGAAGCAACACACTGTGCCGTCAGATCCAATCAAATATCCGGTCCCATCGTCACAACATAGAATCAAAGTAAGCATTATTTTCATGGAACATAAAGATATAAACTAAACAAACAAACTACGGAGGTCGCCGTAAATTAATTATTCAGAAATTAAGCATACAAAATACTGTTCAATCTAAAACCTTGAAAAACCAAATAAAGGTAATCAAAGGAAAGAAACAGGACAGGAAGTTCACTTACCAATAAATTTTCATTCAACATGAGGAGAAAAAGCTATCTAAAAGCTAAAAATGCTCAAAATTTCGCAGACGTACTTAGCTCGGCATGACAGCATGAAATTTGTTCTTCACGCTAAAGCGAAAGCTTGAGTTTACCGACAACTTTGCCAGTCATTTTATCAGCCGTGGCGTTACCAGTCATTCTGAAAGTTGAATTCAACTTTGTAGTAATACTGTACATTACCATTTTGGTTTTCTTAAGTCCAGGAAGCTGCTTTAAATCCACGATACGGTACCAAAACTCGATTTCAAAAGCACACAAATCGTAATTTTTTTCGAGGCTGTTGAAGGAAAACTTCTTCACCAGAAAGGTTTGAGAGGACTCTGCACTGCCTAATATTCCATTCTGAGGGCACTTAAACATTGAGTTGTGTTTTTCCTTTCTATTTTAAGTCCCAAAGAAGCAATTTTTCTCCATTTTAGGGATGAGAACAAGACCTTGGAAATTATGCCTATAACATGCTGTGATCGCCATTGTTTTTCAAACACTGTGATTGGCTGGTCATTTAGGGTGTGTCTGGGGGTGGAAGGGCTTGAACGATGGTATGCTGGCAGGCGGGATTTTTTAGCGCTCCTCCCCTCACACACAACTCACGCTTCATGCTCGTCTCGCTTTCGCCTCTGTTTGCCAGAAATACGCGAAAAATTACGCCTGTTCTGCAGGCTACATAACGTGTAATACTGCTGGTCACTGTTGAGCCATCGGTAATAATAATAATAATACTTTATTTAACCACATGTCACCTAGGAGCTGAAAGCTCGTTTAAATGGGAACGTGAAACTAATTACAAATGATAAACAAATAAGAACCTATGATAAAAATATTGTTAACTTATGTGATATCTAATTTGTATATGTATAATATCTAATTTGCAATCTAATTTGGCGCCCAAGCTGGAACTGCCCCTGAAAAGAAGACATGTTTGGGAGGGATCTCACAAAGATTTGTCAATAAAAAAACTGTTTGAAATATAAAGTAAGTGGGTCTAATGTGATTTCTTGGGGTTTAAGGTCTTTAACTAGAATTTTTCACGGCCTACCACATGCTTGACAACCTTGCAAGCGAATTGTTTTTTATCAATATGTATGTTCCTCTGGTAAGTTTGAAAATGTGAAGTGATTCCTTACCAAAATGTAGACGTATATTTACGGAGTTCTGAAAGTCGTTGAAGAGGAGATCAGTGGAAATAAAGCATGAAAACAGAACTAAATGAGAGCTTTTCTTTTATTATTTCTTTGAGTGCAGCTTAAAGGATATTTTGACAGCTAAGAATGGTGATGTTTTGTCATCAACACCGTAAGGTGGTTCAAAACAGTTTCCAGCACTTAGATTTTGATTATCACTTGATGCTACACTCATGGTATCAAAAAAACTACCCATCCATTGGTGAACACATTGTTATCAATTTCATAACACAATAGGCTACCATAGCAACAGTATGACCTGTTAGAAACACCCTTAATTACAGCTTTAGGGTGAAACTTTTTTATATCGTCAACATTTGATAAGCATGATAAAACGCAATTTTTTCCATAGGTAGGGTTCAGAGCCACCTTAAATTTGTGAAAATTTATAGTGGCTCTGAACCCTACCTACAGAAGTTTTTAAACTTTGGCAAAAATTACATTTTATCACGCTTATCAGATGTTGATAACATAAAAAACTTTCCTGTACCGTTTTTGAATTGTAAGCCTCTGAAGCTGTAATTAATAATGGTAATTGCTGGTTTTCAGTGTCACGCCATTCAAAATAGATCGAGCTAAAATCAAAACTGTTTGGAAAGAAGTTACTACAGTATTTAACCAACATGACAGCTATCCCTGCCCTCATGTAAATGTTATGTCATGCTAAAGCTTAGAAATTCAGGCATAGTCAATCAAAAAACCGTGGGAGGTGCAGTAGCCTCATGGTCAGTGTGCTCTTCTCCGGAGCGAGTGGGCCGCATTCAAGCCCTGGCCAGGAACATTGTGTTGTGTTCTTGGGCAAGACACTTTACTCTCATGGTGGCTCTCTCCACCCAGGTGTATAAATGTGTACTGGTGAATTTAATGCTGGGGGTAACCCTGTGATGGACTAGCATCCCATCCAGGGGGAGTAGAAATACTCTTAGTTGCTTCATGCTATAGAGACTGGGATAAGCTCCGGCCTGATGAGCAACAGTTGGCTCATATGCAGACTTACCTTTCACCTATGACGAAACCAGGGACCCATTCTGAGGGAAAGTTTGTATGAATACTATTGTTTTCATCTGCTCTTATACATCATAAAAGTAAAATCTCAGGACGATCAATAGTTTTTTAGTTTGAATTTTAGTGACATCATGTGGAAACCCCCAATAGGACTGATTGGAGTCCAATTCAGTCTGTATTGGTACGTCAAGTGATTAACAAAATCGGATGACTGCAAAGTGGGAGACCAATTTTTTAATCATGCGCATGATTACAGACTGAATGGGATGGCACAATGTCCTGTTACCAATTAATCATAACAACTGCAATTATAAAAGTTTCATTTGAAGAAGAGCTTTTACATGTAATAGTCATTTTAATATCATTATCAAAAATTAAAAACAGTCACTGGAGACTAACCCTCCACAATATTACAAAGTCAGTCTCTTGAATTGCTTACTATTAGGTGATTGTAATCAATGTTGTGATTGGTGGATTTAGTGGAGAGGACTTAAGATGATTGGCTCGTGCAACTGTCAGATTACACTGTTCGATTACAACTTTGCAGATTATTAGAGCAAAATACAGCAATTTATGCACCAAAATTGTAATTGTTATGATTAAGGGTGTCTCAGTGGGTCATACTGTTGCTATGGCAACCTATTATATTACAAAAATGAAAACAACATGTTCACCAATTGTTGGGCTGTTTTTTGATGCTATGATTGTAGCATCAAGTGATAAAGAGTGGCTAATTAATGACCAGTCATCAAAATCTAAGTGCTGGAAACTGTTTTGAGCCACCTTAAAGGAGCTACAACGGTTTGAACAATTTAGCCTAAATTTTTCAATTTCGTTGTCTGTAATCCATGTCAATCTTCTCCACCCTAAACCATCCTTGTTCCTCTATGGTTTATTATCATCTCTTTGGTGTTTGCCATCTTTGTGACGCATTATTTTCAGGTTTCCTTCAATTTAAAGGTAATTTTGTCGATGGTGAAAATAACTCAAAATACCATGACGGAGCCCCTTTAAGTGAGACCAATATCTTTGATTTGTACCCAAATCAAACCATCCAAGACCATTTTACAGTTGCATGCACTGTGTCAAGTTAGTAACTCCTTGAATTTCTGAAGTACTCAATATCTTACCAATGAAATGATGTACATTGAATACATTTTTGCACAAACATTTTCATAGAGAGAACCTAATTATATAACATAGCTCATTTCCTGTAGACATCCGCTTATACAGGTTCAACCATACTCAATTGCCGAAAAAGAAGACATTGAAAATCACACAATTGATGAGATGTATGAATTTGCCAATGATTCGAGTAGTGAGTTAAAGTTTTAGATGATCAATTGTGATGGGAATTGAGGAGAATTCGAGCAACGTATTCTGGTATTGTCTACATGGTATTTACAATATATGCACATAAATAACCACATGGTGAAATATGTTGAACAAATAGTTGATAAATAGAAGAAAAGACATTATTACATAAAAGTCAGTGGTATAGCGAGTGGTAACAAATTGATAGAAACGATATGATATCCTCAAATGTGTCTGTGAAGATATCATTTTTTGGAAAAATGATCTTTTGTCCCTTAACTACACTTAGAGTTGTTGGTGTATGATCAAAACATCTTTGGATCTAATTCAGTTGTTTGTTATCTTCAGAATATTTGAAAAATGTCCTGAAGTCTTCAGGAAATGTTTGGAAACGTTTGTCTGGCCTTAGGGACTAAATTTTTGGAAAATCTTTGGAAAGAGGTCGGAAATATACAGAAAATCACCACAAACATTGTTTTAACTGTAAGGAAAACTCAGAAAAAATCTGAGTCCCAGATGGGTTCATATCCCATCTGGGACCACATCTTTAATTAAAACAGTTTTATATTGTGAACATTTAAACAGAAAGAAGGGGGATGCTCCCAGGGCCCCTTCCCTTAAATCTCCCCAAGTCACTGCTAGGGTTATGGATGGTTACCCTACCTGCACTGTAAACACATCAGATTGCATTAAAAAAGATGTGGGAGTCCTTGGGTACCCATAGCACTAGGGCTACCCTACCTCCTTGTGAATGGGGTTTTAGAAATTCTTATCATTATAATTAGAAGTCTTGAACATTATGGAATATACAGGACAATGGTCACAGTCAACTTTGTTTAGGACTACAGTTTTTCCTTATTTTGATGTCATTTTCTCTGGTTTGCAGAGTGGTTTACTTGTTGGCAAATACTAAGCAGAGACTATTTCAAGGTTTAGCGCTCACAAGATGCTTCGACTGAACAAGCGAACAAGTCCGAGCTTGCAGATTCTGTCCTTAGCTACAAGAAAAGGTTTTCAAAGAAACATCCTTCTCTCAACACAAAAAGTTCTGTCACTGTTACCTGGAAACATAAGCATCTCTTACTTAAGATGCCTATCAGGGACAACAAACAAACCTTTTGGAGGCAACCATTGTAACAGTGTTTACATGTGTACAGATTCTTCAGTTTCCAATCCCACGTTAGTTAAAGTGAAACAGGGCAAGTCTCATGAAACTGTGAGAGAACTTCTTGATTTCTTTGAAACTTCAAAACACTTCTCAAACACAACTGATCTTGTTGATATTCTGTACAAGATTGCAAGGGATGTATGGCATGATGAGAAAGAAAGGAAGGAGTTACAGAAGCTAAGAGGAGCCTCCCTGAAAGGATGTAATGTGTTCAGGGATCTGTTGAACCACCTCAATGATAGTATGGCAACCTCAGACCAAGATGAGAAACTTATTGCCAAAATTATCTGGTCTCTTGACAAAATAGGTGAAACTAATCACTGTCTGGTCAAAAAGTTTGGGAAAGGGAAGATTGTTCTTTCCAAGTAATGTGGTAGAAAATTCCTGAGTTGTAAACAAATGATGTACTTTTAGGCGGGCTAAGCGATGTACAACTAACCTATGTAACCCAATGATGTGTGTAGTATTGTGGTGATATTAACCATCAAGAGCATAAGCACTGTAAAAGTCTTTGTACTGTAAGCAACTAATTTTAGATGGATAACCAAAAAATGAATGATTTTGTTGGATTTCTTGTTTTTGTGTCTGAGTTTCAAGTAATAAAGGAATGAAATTAATAAAATTTTCTTTCTTGTGATATGACCATTCATGTCATCACTGCATTGATGCTGTCCTTCACTTAAGATTTGCAAGTTGTATTTGCACATCTGGTCTAACCAATAATTACTGTATTGTACCTAATTAGGTGTCCAGCTTTTCCTGGGAAATTACAAATTTACAGAATGTATGGTCAGTGAAAAAAATTGTCATGACTTAACAGTAAGCTGGGCATAATTGAAACCTAGTAAATTCCTTAGCTCACACACAAGTCTCTGGAACACACCGTTTAGGCCTGGTTCACAATGGAGATCTAACAAAAACAAAAACAACAAGATCATAGCAGCAGGACGTTATGTTGTTGTGTTTGCAGTGTAAAGATCCTGACATAACAGCATAAGAGAACCTTAATGGAGTGAACAATATATAACACAAGAAAAGGATTGATCCTTTTCTTGTGGCTTGGTTCACGTAACCAACATAAGTGATTAGGTCATTTAATGTCTTAATGTCTTAAGTTACATCCTTGGTGTGAACCAAGCCTTAGGGTGGAAAAAGAATAAGTCTGCATATGAACCAGGCTTGAGCTTATCCTATTTTCCATAGCATGTAGTGACTAGAAGTGTTTCTAGTCTGTTACGAGTTTGTTGTTGGAGTGTTCGGTAGTTTGCAGTCTAAACAGAATGCAGGGTCGGAACATTAAGCAAAGTAGTAAACTCTGCACAAAACTTCACTAACAAGCACATGATAGCCTTGCAAATTACACTTCGACCTTTGTCACACTTGTATAAACACGGCCTCCGCCAAATGTACACGTGACCTTTGTCACACTTCAGTAAACATGGCCTCTGCCAAACTTTACACATGCTCTCTTCTTAAACATCCTCTCTCTAAAAACAGTCCTCTTTAAAAAAAACTACACTGATCCGCTTATAGACTTTACAGCATAAGGTTCTAGAACTTTCCGGCTCTACTAAATAAAGTAACATTACACCATCATAAAACTATTTACAGCAACATATGTAAACAACTTAAAAAAGAACTGCTGAATCACTGTGATACGATACTAATTAAATATGCAAGAAAGTTCCAGGCGATTCTAGACTGTCATGCAAGTCAGGCCAGCATTTTTCATAACATACTCCTTGTCACATTGGAGGGTTCACCCCCAGTTTTAAGTTTGCCAGTACTCATTTACGCTTGGGTGGTGAGGGGCACTGTGAAAGTGTCTTCCCCTAGAACACTAACACAATGTTCCCGGCCAGGACTCGAAGCCACTTGATCTGGAGAGAAGTGCACACTAACCATGAGGCCACTGTGCCTCTCAAACAGGAATTAGGGTGCACAACAACATGAGGGAAGTCATACATGTAGGTTTGAATCCAATCTTGTGAGATGTAATTTATTTCTCAGACGTAAGTTGCATTGTGGTGTTGAGACTGTACGGTCAGAGAAATGTAATATATGAAAACAAACAAATCATTTCAAGTATTTTTTTGTGCCTGAATAAAAACAAGATTCCAAGACAACTGCATGAAAACAAAGAGACTTCTCCGAAACGTTTGCAGGACTTTGGCCTCTCTAAAACTCTACTTTGAGCATAGACAAACACACAAATTCAGTTGAACACTTAAAATTCAGTTTGTTTGGTTTTCAAATACCAATGAACTAAATACATACTTTTTACTGCTACATCAAATGCATTGCATAGGAAATTCACAAGGAAAATTTCAGTGGCTGATTCAATTGACTTGAACCAACCACTAGGAAGTCATAACTACAGGTAAAATTATTATTATTAGCCATAAGTACAGGTAAAATTATGAGATGTAATCAACATAATATCAAACAAGAGAGTCGGTGTTTCATCACAATTTTCAACAGAAAACAAGTAATTGAAAGTACAGCATGGAGTACAACTTATTTTTCATGAACTTCTAGGTGTTTGGAAATGATATCATTATGAACACTCTCTTGTGTTTGGTATATCATGTCAATGAGAGCTATAACTATGAAGAAATAAAAAGTCAAATCTATGGCAAATAAATCAATTATTGAGTCTGTCTTGTGATTGTTCTTTACAAGTTTTATTTGCATTCAAACTTTCTAAAATGGAAATAGACCTATTTACAACTTTTTGCTGTGAATGTGCCAGGTATCACATAACAGTACTTCCTGCTTGCCAACTCTATAAATATCCTACTTTACAACTACACTCTTACGTTTCTTACAAAATATTCTTTTCCACATACAAAAAGTAGATCTGTCAATAATATTCTCCATAAGTTCCTGATGTAAAAAACAGCCCATAGTTTCTTGCCATTTTTTTTATTGTATCTGGCATAGGTGTCTGATATGTTTTACAATATGTTCCAGGACCAGGAGTTTTCTGTAAAAACAACAAAATGAAATAGATAATGGTATTATATAAAAGCAATAGGTCACAAGTTTTCCATGAGTTATAGGCTGATAAACCACTTGGGATGTTGGTAGAACACTCGAAGAATTCGTAAACCACTCGCCTGCGGCTCGGGGTTTACAAATTCTTCTCGTGTTCTACCAACATCCCATGTGGTTTATCAGCTTATAACCCACAGAAACTTGTGGTCTATTGCTTAAATACTTCACATCATTTCACTCCTCATGGGAGATATAAATAAATTGGCCTCACTTCCAATGTGTGGCTTCATAGCTCAGTTGGTAGAGCATCGCACTGGTATCCCGGAGATCACGGGTTGGAATCCCGTTGAAGCCCTGATTTTTTCAGGCTTGTTCTTTCCAATTGCTTAAAATGGAAAATTTACTGCGATGATCATACTTCACTTTGATATACAACCACAGTTCAAATATATGAATTATTTCATATATATACTTCACATCATAATTACTTTTGCAACAGCATCCTATGATGTGATTGGTTAAACAAGCAGGTTAAATGGAACATTCTTTCCTGCTCAGGGTATCCCACATTACCCCACTAAAACAGTTGGGTTTCTGGAGCAACTTCAGAATACCCCGCTACTCACGCCCTCCTTAAACTACTGCTACCGTGGTCTGCAGTCCGCTAGAAAGGTTACATGTATGCACTAAGTGTTAAACTGAAGTGCTTTCGCGGTCCGCAGTCCTGTGGTCGATGAATAAGTATTAAACTAAGTGTTAAACTGAAGTCCAACCGCGGTCTGCAGTCCCATAGTTGATGAATAAGTATATTTAAACTAAGTGTTAAACTGAAGTGCTACTGCGAGTGGATGAAAGAACAAGGTATATTTGTGGTTTTTATATACAGTTTATTATGTAAATTATGCCAACTGCAGGACTGAGGTAGCAGGATTTTGAGTGGTATTTCAGTTGCGGGGTATTCTGAAGTTTACCTGGGTTTCTGAACTCCATTTCTATGGCATTGTTTGGTCATGATGCATAATTGTCCTCAATCTTTTTAGCAGCATCATGGACCTTGACTGTGTTTTGGTTATGAATAAAACATCTTGGTTTCTTGCATGATTAATGACCCATACATGTATTCTTGATGAAATGGAGATAAGAACAGCCAGAACTATTGTAATGGCCATGACTACATTTCCTAAACATCAACAAGCAATACAGTACCAGGACATGAGGTTGTGCAAATCTTGGAGTTCTTGACTTGAATGGTGATGTAACATTTGGTCCTTTTGGTAGAATGGGGTCCTTTGAAAGTTTGTACTGTCCTGGAGGTGGACCTTCCCTCTGGAGAAGAGAAAGAGCACATTAAGCAGGTTTCAAATAGTGTTCAGTTAAGAAAAATTGAAGCTTTTAAAAATCAGTAACAATATCCCCCTAATAAATGGTCTCTGTGTGTACAATTTTAAGTCAAACTGAATCAATTTCAGTTGAGTTTACCTCTGATCGTTGCTGTATTTGAGAGAATTTCTGTGGATTACACTTGACGAACTTCCTCGCCAAATGCAACTAATTTATGGTACAAAAGTCTGATTTCGAGTGATTCACAATGACTGACAGAAATTGTCTTTGCAGCACAACTTCAAATTTTGTACGAGATTTCACACTGAGAAAACACTTTTAGAGAACTTAACTGGTGGCTTTAATGCAACTAACATAAAGTAGTTCGAAATAAGTCTGTTCTTTGATACATCTTTCTTTGTCTATATATAGCATCTGAGTTTCTCGCTAGGTCATTTGTTAGATTTTTTGCAAATGGTTTGTAAAGATCTGTAAACGGTGTGTAAGCCGATTTAATGACAAAGTTGCATAAGCAAACCAACTTGTAAGCCAATTTACTGCAGGAAAAAAAGATAAACACATTATTGGCCGGCTTAGGGTCGGTTCTTATAGCGAAAAACTGTGACCTTGGGCTTGAAAATGCTGCCCTCGGCCTGCGGCCTCGGGCAGCATTTTCAAGACCTCGGTCACAGTTTTTCTCTATACGGACCTCCCGGCCGGCCAGTAACATATATGTATGTCTATTGTGTTTGCCATTTAAATAATTCGCCAAGTATTTGCAAGTAAGTTACTGTACTCTACAGAATCAAAGAAAGCTTTCTGAAAATCTCCAATGGCTCTATGGTACTAATAAATGATTTAAATTGTATTATGAGATGATATTTATAGTATATGTAGTATATTCATATGAAATTCTTATGAAAATATAAGAACCTATTTTAAGAACCTTGGTAGCCTAAATTTGCTTTAAGTACCATTTATATAAGGACCTATTTAGGCTAAATTTAAAAACTCAGGTTCTTATATGTGGGCTGTTACTGTAGTAAATTAAACTGCTGTATTTTGCTCTGATTGATCTGCAAAGTTGTAATTGGACAGTGTAATCGGACAGTTGGCTGCAATTGGACACCTGTAATTGGACAGTTACATGAGTCAATCATTTTAGGTCCTCTCCCCTAAATTCACCAATTACAACATTGATTACAATCACTATAATAACCAATTCAAGAGACTGACTTTGTAAAATTGTGGAGGTTTAGTCTCCAGTGAGTGTGTTCGAAAAGAATTTTGCAAGCTATACAGTACCGCTCAGATATATGTTAACTGCGCAGAGGAGTATTATAAACACATAGGCATATGGTTTTAAGCACATATGCGTATGATTATATGCACATACGCGTATGGTTATACATGCATACGCGTATAGTTATATGCACATACACGTATATTTATATGCGTATATACGCATATACATGCGCGTCTGATGTGTCTTTGTTATTCAGGACTAAAACTTTTCTTTGTGTTTCATTGTTGTGAAAGAGAAAGAGTCTAAAAAAAGCAACCAGCCAACAATGGAAAATTAACATATTGCACAAAGCTAATGGAGATCATGTTACAAACATGCATGTCGCATCGCGCTTGATGTATTTATTATTCAACTGCACTTCGCAGAGTACAAATAACGCTTAAGGCGAGTACAAATATCATGCGGTATTTGTACTCCAGAGCACTGGTTTGACAGGTTTCCTGTCGTTGACCCCGGGGGGGGGTACTCCCCTATAAGGGCTTAATGGGGACATGCAGCCAGCCAGGGTATGTTTTTCGAACTTTTTGTTTTAAACAGGGTATCGAATTTATTATTTTTTGTCTTAATCAGGGTATCGCTTTTATTTATCAATTTTAGTCTTAAACAGGATATCTTTTCTTGGACGGTAAAAAGAAAAATTTTTACAAGCTCTTGTTAATTAATATTGATTTCCGTTGACTTGGGCATTGATACCAGGCACATTAAATTTCAACAAGAAAGACACACAGCTTGTAACCACAACTTTTTAATGTCTTAAACAGGGTATCAAAAATCGGAATTCTGTCTTAAACAAGGTAGGAAAATCAGCGATATTTGTCTTAACAGGGTCAGGGTATGAGGGGTGGGCCGCAGCCACCACCCCACCACCCACCGATATAACGAGTACCCCCCCCCCCCAGGCCGTTGACCAATGAGTTAGCTGGATTTCCCGCACCAATTCCATTCAGCTTCGCATACATCTATTATGCATTCCCTCCAAATAAATATCCACGAAATTCGCTCACACTTTTAACGCTTTTAACCAGAGAACGCCTTTTAACTGTTTTCAATTATGGTTACTTGTCAATTTTTAAATAAATCTCTTATAAGACTTTTTGTTGTGTAGTATCGCTGAGAATTTTTATTCGTTGTTTGTATTTTGACTCGCCCTATGGGCTCGCCAAAATACGGCACAACTCATAAAAATACTCAGTGATACTACACAACAAAACGTCTAATAAGATATATTTATTGAATAACAAGCAGCAGCAGTTCATCTGCTTTATCTTTTGCTGTTGATGAATCAGAACGAAAAGAAAAATGTTACTTAAACTCGGCATTCAAACATGTGAATCATCTGGGGATTTACTAAGCCAATATTCACGTAATACGCTTCCGGTCCAGGGGGGGTACTTGGGTCAATATTTGCTGGGTATGTGCCGCTGGCCTCTCAGAGTCCCTACCCCATTATAGTCTATTCTGTGGCCAATTATAGACCCCATCTTAGACACTTTTTGGGCAAATATGTAATTTTCGCGATCCCAACTTGGTCACTTTATATTTATGTATGTGCCTTATATTGAATAAAGAACACTTTACTTTTCACCTACAGTACAAACATTCTGGTACGTTTGCTAACTGTAAATATGAAGAACTGTCGGAAAATGTGCGATCCCATTCTAGTAACACTATTGAAAATGCGACCCCATGATAGTCAATCCAGTTGTGAAAATGCGACCCCATCCAGCTGCACATCCCTATTAGCCTCTTCTGTTCAAAGAATATGCATATAAAAAAGATAAAAAGACTAAAACTAGATTTATATACAATCATTAAAAATATCAGCCCCTTTATATAAAAAAAGCTCTTTTAGTTGATTCCAATTTAACCCTATCAATAACAATTTTGTTCTTTTTCCTAGTGTCGTAATCATGAATATTATGTCTTTTAAGTTTGAAATATCGGGAAAAATAACTAGGGGCCATTCCCTTGAGGCACTTATTTTCAACCAGTTTAACAATGTGGTTTTCTCTTCTTCTCGTAAGAGTGTCCCAACCAAGGCTTGTAAACATTTGTTCAGTGGACAGATGGGCAGTATTCAAGACTATTCTACCAGCTCGTCTTTGTAGGCATTCCAGACCTTCTTCATTTCCTTTACCACATCTATGGAAAACAGCGCTGCAATAATCCAAAATTGGAAGAATCATCGATTTAAACAATCTGTTCGCTGATTC
>JAHPZR010003673.1:0-10000 GCA_019787425.1 Platygyra sinensis | reverse complement strand
TTATCCATTAGAATGATCTCTATTTGACCTGCTTCCTGCAATCTGCGCCTGCAACCTGCAACCTGCAAATTACACCCTCTGATAATAAACAATGTGTTTGAATTTCTTTATCAGACGCCAATTTATTCCCTTTTCCAAAAACAAAGTTGAAGGATGTGTATTGACTTTGTGGTGGCTGTTTAACAAGGGTGAGGACAATAGAACACCCTCTGACCAAAAGGTGGCCGCTACAAAGGAGACAGGTAAACAGATGTTCTATTTCGAGTATTTCATGTACCGGTATTTACACTATTTTACTGACAATTTTGTGGCTTTGACAACTGGGAAAGGTAGCATCACAGGTTTGACTGAAATTCTACAGCATTTCTTCTTTGCAGCCACAACTTATATTTGCACTCAGAATCATGTGATTACCTATAGATGTAAATGTATAATTGAAGATGCTAGTGGAAAAACCTCCTAAGTGACTATTTAGGTTAATTTTCTTTTTCGTCAAAAGTGCCCGATTTTTTGCATATGGCCTTGGATTTACTTACTTAACAATGCGTTGCTGTTTTTTTTGCCAATTTGCTTTTCGTTTTCGAGAAAAACGAAGCCAAAATATTGAAGAATCGTTGAATGGTGTGCAATGAAGCAAAACAAAGGAAATGATTATTTCAATTTGCACGTGATAGCCGGTACGTATTATGTGGTGCAGCTGATTAGAGCGCGTGCCTATAAGGGAGATTCCTTTTAGTGTGTCGGTTCAAATCCTGAATTTTTTTCCCTGTTTCTTTTTTTTTTGCTTTCTTTTTTTTTTTACTCTTCTTTTTATTATCTTTTTGTTAACAGGAAAGACCTGTTTGTAGATTAAACTGCCGAACAATGCTAGTCAGATCTGCTGCTTCAAACACTGGCTTCGACATTTTTCCTGTTTACTTGACAACCCGTACTCGACGGTTTTTTTTGTTAATTGATTGAAACAATCTTCTGCAAATTGTTTCTCCTGTTCGTCATCATGATCATCGATTTTACGATCACTTCGCTGAATGACGTGAAAACACACAGGCATGCCACGCAGACAAATTCTTCAGCTTATAGACACACAAAATTTCACCGCATTTGGCACATTAGCATTCGTAGCTCAACCGACAAGTCGTTGGATTGCTGAAACTATGTCAATGAAATCCGCTGGTTCGACGCTGGCTAATACATTTTAGCCCAAGCGGTGAAAGCGCTACGACGTCAGTCCTTTTTTTCCTTGTTAATTTCTGCTCTTCTTGAAACCTAAACATTAAAATAACCCGTTCTATTATTATTTAAGTAACTAAAATTATATATACATGTATCACTCACTACATAATGTAGCATGTCTCTAGCAAGTAAACATCAATTACATGTAGGTGGTGTCATCATTTCAAGTCTGGCTGAAGAGTATACAAGTGTTCTGACTGATCATTTGAGAAAAGTACCAGGATTCCCTTAAATTACAATAGTCTCTTTAGCATATATTCTATGATGTGTATGCTGGCAATTGTAATGTCTGCTGTGTTTTATGGCAATGAAGAATAATTATAATGTGCCTGGCTAGAGTCCCTTACTGGTTTAAAGTAGACTGTCGGAAATCTGTGCTCTTGGGACTTGAATGCTGGATGTCTACATTAAAAAGGAGTGAATAAAATAATATGAAATTAATACCGGTATCTAACATTGAACAATTCACCACGCATATCTTTTTCATTCTGAATGGAGCAACAAATTTGTAATTAATTTACATTTCAAGCAAGCTATTATACAACATGGAACTCATTGCTTTTGACATTCTCCATATCTTCTTTTTCATTGGTTAAAGGTTATTCGCTTGGTTTATTTCTTTCCACTGTGTAAGTTACAGAAAATATTCACACCACTTCCACAGAAGTTTTTTTGGAGTTTGTATCTCCTATCCCTCTTGAAATTCAAGTTTTGGTTCACATTCATTCCTTCCTTTTTCTGGAACCACATTTGGAATTTCAAAACATGCATTTTATAATTCTAACATGAAAGAAAGGCTGTTCTATAAAATGAATGATCTTTCATACTGTCCTGCATGTACATGCTCAATCTCTGTCAGGGTGTGATTATTTTGCCAGTAAACCTTGGAGTCATAAAATGTCAAAAACTTTGACTAGGACAGGATTCACTTACTTTGATGGTAGCTTTGGCACATACTTATAGCCAGAGTAATATGTGTTAGGGCTTATTTGACTATTCACAAACTCCTGCAAAAATATAGAGATTCAAAAGTTTAACAGGACATTGTAATGTTTGGTTAACAGTCACTTTACTCAGTTAACATTGCATACTCTTTCATACTTGATTGCATACTCTTTCAGCCTCTTGCAGGCTAAGAAAAGAAAGAGCCTCCTCGCAGTCTGGGTTAAAGTCTCTTGGCTTGTAATACCATACCTTGTTAGAACAGGTTTTCAACCTGTTTATGACAGAGGCAAGTCAAATTGTATACTCTGTTTAAGACAGCGAGGCCAAAAATCCATACCCTATCCAGTGGCACATCATCATATAGCCCAAATAAGGGAGTACCCTCCCCCCTGGGAAAAAAACACCTTGAACTTCGAGTGTTTATGAAATCGAAGGTGACAAAAAAAGTTAAAATGTTTTTTTAGCTTTTTTCCAAGGTAAATCATTTTAAAAGGCATATTTATGGAGGAAATCTTAAGAAACTTGTTGATTTATGTTTTTATGAATGTTGTACGTTCTTTTGTGAATTATGCGATTTTTCGTGAATTGTGTGATCGGATGTGATTTGA
This sequence comes from Platygyra sinensis, assembly GCA_019787425.1. Lineage (NCBI taxonomy): Eukaryota > Metazoa > Cnidaria > Anthozoa > Scleractinia > Merulinidae > Platygyra > Platygyra sinensis. The sequence continues at coordinate 7,214 of JAHPZR010003673.1, read as the reverse complement.
GGTCGATTGTGTGAAATTGAACCATCACATAAAATTATATCAGAAGGCCTGATTCTACCAACATCCTGCATGGTTTATCAGCAGAGCAGCATAAATCTTGCTTAAAAGTGGTGCAAACTTTTAAAAAAAAATAATTAAAAAAAAACCTCAATGCACTTATGTCCAGGATTGAACGCAGTTACAAATTTTGCAGATTTTACGATTTTTTGTTTTAGTTTCAAACTTAACAAATTTTGTGATTTTTCGTTAAACTCTACAAGATATACAAAAATCCGCTGCCTCGACGATTTTTGGGTGCGTTGTGCCAAAATTTACAATTTTATGCTAATCACCAGCAAGTATCGGCTTGTGGATTTTACAAAATTTACGATTTTTCGCTACTTTTCAATAAGTAACTGACAGTGTGAAATTTGCGATTTTTTGCACTTCTTTGTAATGCAAATTCCACCTACTAGTGTTGACCTCTGGATTTTACAAAATTTGCGATTTTTTTGCAGTTAACATAACACAAAAGGACCGCCAAAGACGACTAGTATGTTTATGTTCTCTCTGGAACGATAAAGCAAGATGGAAATATGCTAATATTACCGCATACATGTAACACACAAAACAAGATAACAAGCTGTATGATGTTCACAACAGAAATTAAAAACTTGTTTTTTTTTTCTGACAAAAGAATCAGGTAAATGGGAATCATTCATAGTCCCATGGCACAAACACAGTCTTAAGTCTTAAAAAGTTGAGCTTAAAAGCGGTTAAAATATTTCTCGATCTATTTGATCAAGATGATCAAATAGATCGAAAACATTTAGTAATATCTTCAGCTTTTAATCTCAATTTTTAAATATATTTTATTGGCAAAATGCACATAAATATTATGTCTCTTATAAGTCTTTAAATGGTGTTTCTGAAATACTTTCTTTAAGTTTCATCCAAGAAACTACAAATACATGTAATGGATTTAAATTGCCCCCAAATTCAGTGCTCTCCAAACAAGTGGGCATGGTCAGATGCTCAAAAAGTTAGTTATTTCAAACAGTCCAGACTATCAGCTACAAGTATCTGCTAGTATCATTGTCTTGAAGGTTATACAAAAAGCCATTTAAAGAGTGGCCAATTTGACCAGCCTGATACATTGTGTATAATAATTATACAACAAGTTCTGTTCAGTAGTTATTTGCTCGGTACACCATTTTTAACAAGGAAAAAGAATCACAGATAATTTAGTGAAATTTTGTGGTAAACTTTACCATAACATTTGCCATCTAGCTGGTAATCCAGTTAATAAATATTATTAATTCCACTCAAACAGTAACACAGTGTCAAATAGTAAAAACAATACCTTGTCAATATATCCTACTAGAGCTGTTGGAGTGTGGTATCTGTCACAAGCCTTGAAACTATAAGTTACTTGTTGTTTATCCAGTTGATCTACAGCTGTTGCATGTTTGTACAATCCAGGCATAAGAAGGTCACCTTTTCTAGAGGGGTCAGCATTTCTCTTTCTTCCTGCATTCTTAAAACCATAAGTAGTTCTGACTGGGTTCCCACGTAGTTCCTCAACAAAATCTTTTATGTCATAGGCCCCAGGAACTGGTGTGTCCTGTTACCATAAAAGCAAAACATTCTATAAACAGTACATTGGAAGATCAGACTGGCAAAAAACAGGCTTTAGGGGCTTTAATTAAGACACCTAGCAAGGCTGTTTATTTCAACCATGTGATTTCCAAACTTTTTTCCTCTAGAACCAATACTTATATAGAGCTAAAAACATTATTTTGTAATACTGAAATGAGCTTAAAGAAATTTTGAGTATGTGATAAAGGTGTCAAACTTGGCCAAGTGGAAAGTCTGGAAACCATGCTTTTTACCTCAGTCTAAAAAATTGCTATAGGACCCACAAACGCTTCCACTCCACGAGCTTCCACTTAAAAAATTTCCTCTCATAACAGAGCATAAAGTACCCTTAAGAATTACTTGTGAAACAACAAAAGGTCGAAAGACTGAAACTAAAAGAGAACGGCAAATGCCCTGTTATAATTTTACAAAGATCTGTCAAATACTTATCTCAAAGATGTCAACAATCAGCGATTTTTAAAGGTGATTCCCTAGTAAAAGAATCTGCCATAGATTTTCGATGAAACTTGGTATGTTGTTGTTACAAGACAAGGAGATATTAAAAATGTAATAAAAAGAGGGGGGTCACTGTTCTCATTTTCATGCCAAAATGCTAACAAATATGGTTATTAAGGTGACCTTTAGTGAACTCCATGCTCAACAAATAAGCATGATTATTTTCCAATGCAGCATGTTATATCACACAGAGTTCGGCTTTCTTTGATTGTTTATTCATCTACGTCCCAGAAAAAATGGCCTCAAATACCCTGCATTATTAATTAATATTTTTATCTTTTAAAGTGCTTATGAAATGAAATTTTAGCCCCCTTTTTTATCCAGAAAATTGAAGTCTATGTTGCAATGATTCATAATTTTTGAATTTAAGCTCTGGTCAGGCACGCAAAATAATCTTTTTATCCCTCCAAAGTCGACAAAAAATGCAATTTTTGTTTTCCAAGGCCTAGAACTAGTGACGTCATAAGGTATGTAAATTTTGATTGCTTCACTTTGAGTCAGTGTATTTGCTACAAAGTTAGCACCCACTGAGCCGTCTTTTTGGCGGTTTTATTCAGTGGAAAATGTCCTCAGATGATGAATATTATTATTATTATCCAGTAACACATCATCTTCGTGTGATGTTGAGTCGCTGCAGTTAGGGGTAGAAATGGAGGGCTCTTTAAATTCAATCGTTCAGCACTATCGAGTTGGGTCGCTGAAGAAGGAGACATGACGGAGGAAGATGAGGACGACCAAGATGGTATATGCTTTGCGTCCTTAGAATCTTGATTCGAAAACAAGGAAACAGTCTTAAATTAGTAAACTATAAATCTGTCATGCCTTCAAAAGTGTAAGAAAATGGTGAAAGCACTGTTCGCTTTGGCAAAATATTTAACCTGATGATTTATTAAACCACTTGGATCACTGTTGTGTTGCAAATCTCACACACATGCTGCAAACATCAAGTTTCAACCAAATGCATGTTCTAGTTGCTTCAGACAGTATTTCCCTTTTCTGCTTGGAGGGGAGAATATACATAATTACTTTTATTAAATCCATTGCCAGTTCTGATTGTTTTATTAAATCTATTGCCAGTTCTCGTTGCGTTGAAGATACTCCGGGAGATACCCTCGTTCACACGCTCGCTCATGAGAAATACTCACCCGCTCATTTGGTGTCTCAAAAACTCAGACCAAAAAGTAAAAAAATTCCATATGTTATACTGTGGATGGCTTCAAGTCGTCTTGTTTACTGTTCGTTGATAAAATGTCCTATATTTCAATGTGTCTGGTTCTGCACTGCAACGCGACTCCCGATTTATATAGCGAAACTGTCACGCAACAGACATTGTGCTAACCATCGCTAACCGAACGGCTTGGCTCAAATGTCTTTTAATCATCTCCAGTGATAAATTTGGTTTATAGTTATAAGGCAAACCAAACACAATTCAAATGCAGTGTACTTAATTTTCCTGATCCTACCAAGGTGGGCTGTTTTTTTTGCTTTCACTCTCCCTCCCTCCATATATCCTACCTATTCTTGGTTTTCAACAGTCATGTGATCAAAACTAACATTGTAACCATTCAATGAATAAAGTAAAAAATCTTGGATATGATAGATAATTGATATAATTATAAACAACCTCGCCAAGAATCAGATCTCTGCTGTTTTTCATTCGCAAGTTATTTGTAGAAGTGTGTCACCCAAATTTATAGAGCTTTGTATGGAGACGCCATGTTTGTGTCCTTCGGAGAGACACAAACATGGCGGCCATAGAGTAAAAGAAACATCTGTCACTGAGTTTTGCTATTGAAATCAAAAATTATTGCTCTAGAGATCCGACAAATTGAAATAAATGCTTCTTCTTGTCCAAGCACTGTTTAGTTAGCAAAAAATAAAACAATATTACTCTTCTTTTGACCTCTGCAACAGCCTTCTTCGGCTGCAACTGTCATGTCACGCAACGCAAAAGCTTGGAAATTCAAACGTGCTCTATTACAATAAGAAGAATCCTGTCGAGCTAAAACATTGTGAAATTTATTTATTTATTTATATATTATAATTCACAAAGGTTTACCATCACTGTGAATGTGCATGTGAAAGATAAATACACACCAACTCAATTGGGGGTAACTGGGTCTTTATTGCCTAAGACCATACGAAATGCTCCCCCTAACATGGAGGTAAATACAAAAAAAAATTTTTTAAAGATTTGCCCTTAATTCTAATAATGTCGATCGCTCGCTGATCGCAAAGGGAATGCCTACTAATATGGCAACTGTTCGCTTATACTTGCCGGGCATGGTGTGAAATTCCGCTACTGAAACTAAAACTTTACATCACATGAAAACCAAGAATATCAACATTATCACGATGAATGGTCAACAAGAGGTCTTGAAGTAACCCCAGACAAACACTGACTTGTTATATTTTTCGACTCTGAGTTATTATAAAAGTTCTGTGGAAACAAATTTCCTTATATTTGCTATCGCATTCTCGCATTAGCAATTATCCCGCTAACATGTCCTGATAACATTAATGTAATGATTCTGCAAGAAATCATCAGCCGAAATCATGCATGCCTGCAAAATCACACAAATCACAATGATACGAGGCAAATGTTATTTCAATTGAAATCTTCACTCCCTTTAACTTTGATCCTGTTTGTGTGAAGACTCGAGAGTACCACCACTATCTTTATTAATCTTGATATCTTTATTGGCAGCAGAGGATCTCTCTTGTTTAAAAGCAACTGGTAGAAACTTTGTTCATAAAATGGAGGGAACAACACTGACGCATTCGTTGCTTTGCAGTTGGGCTGGTGTATCTGAAGAAATCGCTAACAAAGAGCTCTTCTGACTTTGTCTTTCAAGAATACAAGCAAGACAATGCTTTCCGTGTAAGTGGTGTTTTGCAGCTCTCGCTAAAACAGGCCCTCCAGTAACAAAAAACTTCCCACTCCTTCGCTTAATCCACTCAGACGCTATGATGGCTTGAAGGTTTTACACACTTTATGACGTCAACAGTACTAATTTGCATATTTTGAACGCACACGGAATGTGGCACATTATGACTCGATTTGACCATTACTTTGAAGCTCGAGAAAAAATTGTATGCGCTTGTCCGAAGCCCAAACTCGAAAATTATGAATCAGAGGATCATAGACTTCAATATTTTAAAATAAAAAAGTAGGCAAAAATTTCATTTCATAGGCACTTTAAAGGAAACATGATTTGGACTTGCTCTGTTGAACCCGTTACGGCTCTATCTGTAGCATTTATTTCATTTGCCAAAGAATGCGCATTCATGTGCACGCACTAATGATGCAAAAATCTTGTGCAGTAGGAGTGCACAATGCAAAACTAGGGAATCACCTTAACCAATCATATCATGATACCAGCTCCTAGCTAAACCGAGCCATCAATAGATTGTCTACAGGCTCCCAAACTTTGTTCGGGCTCACTAGGAGCCTGTTTGCAGGCTATAATATGTCCAGCTGAAATTCCCACAGGCGGCATAGGAACCTTGTGAAATAAAATAAGTGAATATAATCCAAGCGAGGAGGGGGAATGGATAAAAGAAAATAGCTTCCAGTTATTATTATTATTATTATTATTATTTACAATTGTTATTATAATCATTATTATTACTATTACTACTATTACCATCATTATCATTATCATTATTGCTGTTGTTACTGCTGTTATTATTATTTTTACCAGAATTGTAGAGTTTATAGAAGCTGACCCTGATGAGAAGGAGATGACAAAATACTATTAGGGCGTAACTAATCGATATTTTCGATACTCGATTAAAATCGATTATAATTTATTGATTAATATCGAAAATCAATGGAAATCGATCGGTTGACTTTTTGTGATTATCGATTTTATCGATTTTTGTAATTAAACAATCGATTTTATTGACTTTGATCGAAAATATCGAAAACATAAAAGTCAGTGAAGACGAGTTAATTTGTTTTTCTGTTGCGTTTAGTCCATCCGTCACTCACTTGAAGTAATAAACAGCAACTCACAATTGATGTTTAACTCGATAAACATCTCCATAACACTTAATAATTTGCTTTATTGGTATCGATTTATGAATTTGTACATCACTACAGGATACTCAGTGGTACCACACAGGCACAAATCGATAGGAAACACAATCGGTATAAATAGATAACTGAACTACATCCAGTTTGGTTAGCCTCATTTGGATGTTAGCTATCTGATCCATTTTGGGCCTATTTTAACAGATTTAAAATACACTCAATGCTTATAATTTCAAATGTTCAATCAGGTTCAACTTCTTTTCGATTCGCTTATCAAGGATGGTCAAAATTGCTTGCGGGTGTTGAGCTTTCAGATGCGTTTGTCCAGGTTTCCACTGAGGTTTGTCAGGCAGCAAGTACAGCAGTATTCCCTTCAGCTGTCTTTAACTGATATTTACTTTAGCCTCTTCTTTTTAGCCTGCATAGTTTGGCAGTATTTTAGCAATTTGAGGGTGCTGGAAAGTGGGAAAGCTGCGTTAAGGAGTGCCAAAGCCGCGAAGAGCCTGGGAGAGAGACAACTTCCTCACGCCTTCGCTGCTTTGTGTTCGCATTCAAATATTGCTTAAACCACCAAGCTACGCAGGTTACTTCTTCTCTGTAAATTAATTCGCAAAAAGATGCAAAGCTTTACAGCGCTGATTATATTACCGTGAACACTTAAAATATGTCTGGAATGTTTATTGTGTTGTAACCAATCACATGTGAGATCTTCACACCACAGAAACCACAAGGCAACGAATGGTTTCCTAAGTAACGGGCACGGAACAAATTATTTTCGTTTTGTTTTAACATTCAGTCTTTTTACAAGCAAGTAAACAATTACTTTTCCTTCCCATTTGTTTGCAGTATGTGCTATAATAGTGAAAAATACAGGTTTGAGCGATTTTGAAATAAATTACAAAGCCGATGTGCCGCGGACGAACGCGACGGTTTGGCGTGCGAATTTTCAAACTTTTTGTAACGATCGAAATCGGAATAATTAGTTACGCCTGATCGCAAATTTGTTCGGCGGTCTTTCCAGTTTGCGATCTTGCGATCAAGGAAC
>JAHPZR010003672.1:0-15361 GCA_019787425.1 Platygyra sinensis | reverse complement strand
TTCAGTGGGGGTCTGAGGTCTTAGTTTTTGAAATTCAGAGGGGGTCTGAGGTCTTAGTTTTTGAAATTCAGAGGGGATCTAAGGTCTTAATTTTTGAGATTCAGAGGGGGTCTAAGGTCTTAGTTTTTGAAATTCAGTGGGGGTCTGAGGTCTTAGTTTTTGAGATTCAGTGGGGGTCTAAGGTCTTAGTTTTTGAAATTCAGTGGGGGTCTGAGGTCTTAGTTTTTGAGATTCAGTGGGGGTCTGAGGTCTTAGTTTTTGAAATTCAGAGAGGGTCTGAGGTCTTAGTTTTTGAAATTCAGAGGGGGTCTAAGGTCTTAGTTTTTGAAATTCAGAGGGGCTCTAAGGTCTTAATTTTTGAAATTCAGAGGGGCTGTAAGGTCTTAGTTTTTGAAATTCAGTGGGGGTCTAAGGTCTTAGTTTTTGAAATTCAGAGGGGTCTAAGGTCTTAGTTTTTGAAATTCAGTGGGGCTCTAAGGTCTTAGTTTTTGAAATTCAGTGGAGGTCTGAGGTCTTAGTTTTTGAAATTCAGAGGGGGTCTAAGGTCTTAGTTTTTGAAATTCAGAAGGGGTCTCAAGTCTTAATTTTTGAAATTCAGAGGGGCTGTAAAGTCTTAGTTTTTGAAATTCAGTGGGGCTCTAAGGTCTTAGTTTTTGAAATTCAGAGGTGCTCTAAGGTCTTAGTTTTTGAAATTCAGAGGGGCTCTTAGGTCCTAGTTTTTGAAATTCAGAGGGGGTCTGAGGCCTCAGTTTTTGAGATTCAGAGGGGGTCTTAGATCTTGGGTCTTACCCCTGCCGTTTTAGGCTGTTTCATGGTCGATTGCAAGGGGCTGTCCCGCTGTCAGTATTTATACAATAATGTAAATAAATACCCATAAATACGGCCATGGTGAAATGAGGAACAAAAAGTAGATGAATAGAAGAAACGACATTACACATGGGTGGCAGTTCTGCAGTCGTTAGTCTCGCCTTGGAAAGGGAAGGGGAAAGAAAGAAAAAAAGTTATTACAACATGGGGTATTCGTATTTGGTCACCCATCCAAGTACTAACCACGCTGCACAGGGCTTAACTTTGTTGAGCGGTTGGAAGATGTTGCTGTCGTTGTGGTATAGTGACTATATGCTGAACGCATTTTTTTAAATTTCTAAGATGTGAAAAGGTATTAAAAAGAGAAAAAAAATCCCTGATACTGCATGGCTGAGAAAGTAGAAAACAAAAAATTAGAGGAATATGAAAATGAGAACTATTACTTGCTTCGGTGATCAGACAAGCAGTACTTTCCTTATAATTGGCTCGGTCTCTCTGACGAAGATAACTCGGCTCACAGTACAGACCGACAACTTTGTGAATGTGAATGTTTTCAACAGTGTTACATCTCTGTGTACTCTCTTACCATTGCGTTTTGCACTATTTCTTAACAATGGATTAAAACCTCAAGTCGAGGGCATCAAAATGGTCACTGTTTAGAAACAATCCATTTTCCAAGTTGAGTGGCTCATAGCTACTTTGATTTATTTCAAAATTGAAGTTCCCATATGATAAATATTCAGTGGACATATTCAGCTTGTGATAAATAAAAGTAACAGCAAGTCACAGTTTAATCCCAGAGTGTGTCTGAGTTTTTTACGTTGCTGTAATCAAGACAGATTTTACCATCTGCAAGAACTCAAGAAAAGTCATAAGTTCAGAAGTCAGAAAATCTGAGTATTGACCGGCTGCAATACAGTTGTGATATATTAATTTAATCTATGGTAAGGGCTGTGATTTTTCCACACAAAAAAGAGAATAGCATTTAGAAAAAAGAAGCAAATTTGCAGAGGTGTGTGACATCTTAAAACTGGTTGCTGAGAGATGAGACTTTCAAAATAATCAGTAAAATCATCATTTATCTCAATCTTCCGCAGTCACTGGCCTCAACAACTGAGACTACAGCAGTATGTACCCACACGAACTCTGCCCTCCAGCAGTGAAATCAGACTTGATACTACACACATGCCTAGAACTTTCAAATTCTGCATCTCAAAGGCATTTGTTTCCTTGCCTGCACCTTACTTATATATATATAATTAGCTTTTGCAATAATCTACCCGAGTTCAATAACCACGCCAAAACATAAAGTAAAAGGAGAAAAAAGAACTTTTTATTGAAGTAAATAATTCTTTTTAAATTTTTTAGCATGTATTATTTTATTTTATTTTTTTACTTTCAGTCTTTACTGTTAGATAGCTGTATATTTTAGCATGCATTGGCACAGAAGAGCTAAGTTAAGAAAACATAGTTGGGTCCGCTAACAAATTGTCATTGTTATCATTATTTATTATTTTCCTCTAAGTTACCTGTGTCATCCAAATACTTGTGAATCTTGATTAAATGGATCCTGGGCAAATATAGTTTGTAATGACATGGCATGATTGGATCTCCACACCTTAACTTCACAATGAAACATTGCCGTTCTTTTGACTATCTGTTGTTTCAGAGACCTCTAAAAATTCTGGTAAGTATACATTTGCATAATTGCTTCACATTCCTGTGATCTTAAAGGGCAATAATTTATTGACTTCACCTAATTTCAGGCAAGCTAACAATATTCTTTTACCTCATGAAAAATCTAAGTTCCCTTTATCTTTATCACAGAAATATTTATGGTTCTCACATTCAATACTCATGAAATACTTTTACACAGCCAAATTAGCCTAAACAAACCCTACAGGCATGCCATCATGGACAATCCATTCAAATGGGCAGTAAACAGGCTGTTTTAAATTGGCCATCAAGTGCCTTCCATTTGATCATGGAAATATTAGAAAATAAGCATTCAATAAATAATTATTATAATATTTGTACATACTGGGAGGGAGAACTTTGACATAATAAAACTTGTAAAAACAGCCCAAAATTGTCCAGGATCAAAATTGAGTATGAATCATCATAACCACTGATTTGCAACCTGGAGCCCAGCCTTTGGGATGGACCATTTGACTTCGAGGGAGGGGTTGGGTGACTGAAAAAAAATAATTGGCAAGGATTCTTGTACCAAAACAATTTCATGACCATTGTACATTCACGTAGCATGTTACAAGAAGAAAAAGATATTGTGCGTACCTACAACCTGAGGAAAAAATTGCCTACTGAGTACACTTGAGGGATGAAAAAAATCGTGCCTGGATACCAAATCACCCCACACAACCCTTTAAAAGTCAAATAGTCCATCCTTAAGTACAAATAATACTTGATCTTGCAAAAGTACATGATCTACAATGAGTACAATCAACTGACAAAATCAGTACACAACAAAACAGGATGCAAAAATTGCTGTTCATAGCACACATCCCAAGAAAATGTCAAGAATACCAACAAGTAAAACCCCGAATGTTCAAGGAAAAACCCCCAATTCAGTCAAAATAAAAGACCATGCAATAAATCCGAAATTCAAATATTTTCTTTCCCCCCCCCCCCAAATTGACTTTTCAATTGAATAAATATGACTAATTCCTTAATTAATGTAAACAACTGGGCATCATTTTCTGCTTTAGGAACTTTCAATAGAGTTTCTTCTTCCAGATGATACCAAAGCCAGTTTTGGTACTGCTGTAGAAGATACTAATACTGCCATGAAGAATAGAGTACTTGTCACCTGTGTTTGGTCTTAGTCTTTGGTTGATCATCTTCATTAGGCCCCAGAGAAGTCTATAAGAGAATTACAGTTATGAGACTAAATATATACTTGTTAATATTAAAAAAGAACCATAAGTTCAGCTTAAAGGACTATCTTTTTCACAGTGCAATTAATGCCAGTTAATTTATTATAGGTCAATAATTATGGTGTCTGTCAGTTCACTCAGTAAACACAGTTGATATACCCGTATACCTAATAAGCACCACAGCACTTAGTCAATTTTTCATGCCTCTTCTGACTTCATGAGGGGGCCATGGGGGCATCTGTACACCACAACACCGCGAAAAAATTTAGGAACACTGCATCACCGCAAGAAAAGTCAACGAAACACCATCACCACAACACATCATTTTCAGCGTGATGATTCATTCATCTACACTTAAAATAATACTTTTATACTTCAAAAATTTTGCACAAAATCAACACATCACAACGCTTTTTATTGCTCTTGTGTCAATACTGCTGATGTGCCCTGTAAATCAGTTTTTTTGTCCTTCTAAAGAAACCTTGCATGAAGAGAGCAGACAAAGAAAAAAAGAGCCTTGAGATATGGCCCCTCTTCTTTTACTTCCCTCACTTTTCTTGGTGTAACCTGCTGACTCAGGGGCCTTATCCTGACTTGACGTATTGCTTTCCAGAGCTAGATTTGGCATTCACTATAAGTAATCGTTTGAAAAACTAAAACGTCAAGAAAGTCGCAGGACCTTGAAGTGGGTATAGACAAGTATTAGAATGGCCTCTACACAATCTTAGACTGTAAGTTAAGTAATTTAGATATAAAGAATAGCAACGAAGAAAGGAAAAAAAAAATACTTAACTTGTGCAAGTTACAAATTTACCAAATGCGCTTCCTTAGCTTAGAAAGCCTCCTTTCTTTCTTGCTGACGTGAGATCTGAATATACTTTGTGGCTGGTAGTTTTTGCCACCTTTTTCTTTTTCGTAGAAAGCTGCCCAGTCAATAATTAACAACTATTCAAGTGGAGGTGGCTAGCTGTGGATATCCACCACTAGCCACCAACAATGAGGTGAATAGTTGTTTTAGTATATACTAAAACAGTTAGATAATATGCACCACAAAAAAATAATTTGGATGATTTTTTCACTTGTAACCGGATGCAAACCAGGAGGCCATTTTTGCCCGAGTTGCTTGGAGGTAAATAGCGAAGGATACTCGGAGTTAAACTATTCAATCAGAGCGCGCATTCAACGCTATCCACAATATAATAATGTACTAGTACATTACATTAGGCCTTGGCATTTCCAGACTCCAGGATTGTCTTTGTCCTCCACGTACATGTGTCTACCGAACACTGAGCGCTCAACGTTAGGTGCGCTCCAGGTGGCAGAGGTCAAGTTACGTATAAATGAAAACAACTTTGGATTGGCAGCCAAAGTATATTAAAGATCACCTAGACAGTGTTGGTCTGTATTTTGTTACAAATTACTAGCCTCAATGACATGGATTTTATTATCGTTTTTATTATCCTTGTATTTCATTGTGTGTGGCAAAAATAAAAATAAAATAAATAAAATAAGTTTAAATGCTTAATTTAGAAAAAAATTGTAGTTAATTTAAAACCCATTGAATCCTGGAGCTTTTTGCCTAAAATGCATTTTTTGAACATTTTGGTGGTTTTGAGGCTGGACCTCGGCCAAATTAGCTTTAATCTGGTCGAAAATGCATTTGCAACATGACAGCTTGCCCTTCTTGCCACCACTTCTTTTTGAATTTCTTTTTTCCTTTCCTTTTTCTTCTTTACTTTTCTTTTTGCTGCAGTGATCGACCTTCTAGTGGGCTTGCTTGCAGTTAAAAAACTTCTAAGAAAGCCTCATTGAGGCAAGCAATTTTTACCATGGAGCAGCCAGGTGTAGTGGCAGGAAATTTTGCTCTGAGTTTCTCACTCAACTTTTTGAGCACTTTTGTGCATAGTCTTGCGCTCCATTAGGCAAATCACTGGAAAAGATCTTTTCCTCCTGCAGAAGTTGAGTATAGATGATGCCAAGTTTGGTCAAAAGTGATGACTTCAGAAGTGGAAGAAAGGCCTAGGCTTGTCATGGCTGGTTAAGGGCGGCACAGGAGTCAATGGGCTAAGATCTGTTCATTCTTAATTTGGTTTTTGGGATACATTTGGTTATAGATCAGGGAAAGTACTTTCATTTGACACTTGGAAGACCATGGCCTATCGAAGTCAGATTTGAAGGACAAACAATTCTCTGTTTTGGGAAAATGTAGAATGAAGTATAACTGCTTAATATTTGAGATGTTGTTTATTAAGGAGCTAAAACCTGGGCTAAATACCCAGAAGGACTCATTTCGTGCTAAATTGTTTACATGACACTGCGTGCAAATATTTTCTCGTGTTTTAATAGTGCTTTACTTTACTCTCCAAAGGATTTGTTTTGGTACATTTATCTTCAAATAACTTTTTCTTATTCATTTTGACTTGAAAATGACGTTGAGTAAACGTTGAAAATGTCGTCGTCGCTTTTTAAAGTTTTTTCAATTGAACAGTTTTTAGAGTTTTTAGAGGTTTTAAACCGTGATGGTTTTAACTTTTGTCCTATCGCAATGTTTTATAGTTAAGTTATTTTTATTTTTGTTTTTTTTTTTTTATTTCACAGCTTGAAAATTTCTGTCAAGATAATGTTAGTTTCCATGACGGCAAACATTTTTAACAATTGGCTGATTAATAACAAAAACCTCCCATTGGGAAACATTCAAGATATTGGTTGATAGAGCTCTAACGCTGATCACATCATCTTTTTTGCTGTTGGTATTTTCTTTGATGCTTGATCGCTTCACACAATCATTGTTTTCAATATAGTTACATGGAATTTAACATAGTTAACGACTAGGAGCTTATCCGGTCAGTCACGTTTTTTGTAGGTAGTGTTAGTGTCTTGGCCACCTGTTAGCGTTTGTTGAGCGTTTGGGGCATTCTGTAACGTTTTGATATAGTTTATGAATGTACAGAGTTATGGCCAGGAGGTAGTCTGGTCAGTGGCATTCTTTGCAAGCGTTGGCCAGTGTCTTGGCCGTGTAGTAGCATTTGTTTGGCATTGGTGTGTTCCATAATGCTTGCAGCAGTCATATGGCCATGGGAGCCCTGGGGCTGACTTTGTCCAGCGGTATTCCTGGATAGTTCATGCTTTGTCGTCCCATGTGCTTGCAGCATGTTCATTACTGTGTAAGCATGGTGTTTGTGGCTTCTGTTTTTGTAGTTTAAGCAGTTCTCGGTGTTCCCTGCCTATCCCCCCCGAAAAATTTTTCATTCCACTGACCTATCTGGCTCGAGTGTGACAAGTGCCTGAGGGGGGCTTGGCGCAGGGGGCTCGTGGCTTGGTTGCAGGTTGGGCAGGCCAGTCAAGGTGTTTTAGTGCCTTGGGGTTGTGATTGCAGTAGCAGCCCCCGCACTTCTTGGGCACCAACCATCCATTAGCGACTTGCGCATTAACATCACAATAACTAATTTGCTTTGACTCAAAAGACACTTAAGATTCTGCGGGATTTGATTTTGACTTCATATAGGATGAACAGTACTAGTCTGCCTGTCAACCTCGCTTCCCAGGGTCTCTCATCTTACTGCCTCCTGAGGTGGACGAGGAGAGACTCTGGCACACGCTGGTCACGTGTCTCCCAGAATCTGGGAGATCACAATTAACTTATTGAATGGAAGGGTGGGTCTACTTAACCTATGGGAGTGCAGGATGTGGTTGTCACCAAAATAATCCAGGAACGATATGATGCTCGGCTTATTCTGCAAATGCCAGCGAAAACCTCATCCATCATCTGATAAAGGAATAGCAAAGTTGTTGTAGGTTGTGTGGTTCAATTAAGGATGTTACATATTGTAAAAATCTCCTCAACAAGGCGAATGGAAGAATTGCACGCTCCGGCCCAGGCTGTGTATGGAAGATCTTCAACTCATCTGATCACTACCTCGGAATGAATTAAAACCAGGTCTACTGTGTAGGTATTGCAAACGGCGATGAAACAGTTTTAGAGTATTCAGGGCCTTGATCACTGAAAGCCAAAGTTACTTCAAGAGGAGTGAAAGGGTGAAAAGATTTATTGGTGTCACCACGCCGTCGGCTCCCCTAACTTTGCAGAGCACGAATGTCTCTTTGCAATCTGCATTTCGCCATGCTTTCTCATATCAAAGAACTGAATCTATCTTTGACCGAAAGAAGGCTACAAAGAGAAAAAAATACTTTTTATTGTGTCAATAAATCACTGTACGTGACTCCAACGAATTGTGAGAATTGTGCACTCTTTCAATTTTCGTTCTCTGAAAGACTCTGACCTTTCGTTGCTTCACTCGTGGCATTTCTGAGAAAAGGAAACATCTGCCCTGTTAATTATAAGCGAAATGGAAATTATAAGTATAGTGGAGTCGTTTGACTGTCTTGTAGCATATTTTTGAAGTCTTAGGTCGGCATGGTTTCCGATGTTAACTGCATGTCGTTTCTCAGAGTTGACACCTCTGTAATTTGCCATACCGTGCTTATACTTTGACTAGTTTGTTTAGGCTTGCTGTTCTATTGCAAGACATATGTTTTGAGGTTTTTAGTATTGGTTCTCCAAGGATGAAGATTAAGATGTTCCGTGAAAATAATGCTTACTTTGATTCTATGTTGTGACGCTGGGACCAGATATTTGATTGGAACTGAAGGCACGGTGTGTTGCTTCTTGATCACGCGATATTATATTAACTTCTTCCAAACCAGCTTTTCTTCAGAGACTGCCGTAGCTTTACTTCGAGAAAGCTATACAATTTTCTAGAACATTGTTATGTTTTTTGCATCAATCTGAAGACTAAGTACTGCTAAACATTGCGGGTAATGTCACAGGCTCCCCAAGCTATAAATATGTGGTGTATTTGACAGCTTGTGTATATAAAGAATTGTATGGGAAAATCACTGATCGTAAAAAAATTGTGTAAATAACTATCTCATTTGAAATAAAGTTTTCCTACCTCAAATGTGTCGCGAGCTTGTCTCTTGTGCCGATTTTAGTGCCATTCTGATGCCTTTTAGTGAAGTTATTTGAAACCGTTACTTCTCCTTCTAAAATAATGGAAAGGCAGACCACTCCATACAATTCGATCATGGCCAGACGTCACTCCACAAATCGCTTTGTCCTCAACAGGAAAAGTCCCGAATCACAATAAAAATAACAGTTCCATAAAGCCCAATAAATTTTGCTCCAAATGTGTGTGTTTCGGCGGCCGAAAGACTCGTGAAGAACGAAAACTTCGCCTTAAAATTCACCTCTTCGGCTTTCCTGAGACCTTTGTGACCTGACACGCGTTGATGGTCGCCCGCAACGTGGTTTCATGATCAACTCTGATTGGTCCATTTGAATTTGAAACGCGTGCGGACAGCACTACCCTCCACTGGAGGAAAACGTACATTTTGTCGCGAATCCCCCACTAGGGCTTCCAAGGGCTATTTCTGACACCTGTATAGTAAGCAATAGCCAATCACAGCTATGTGTACATTTAAAAATTTTGCGGTTCACTTCAGATACGTCTTCCCTCGTAAAAACGAAAGTAGGGAACTTAAAGGAAAACACGACGGAAACAGAGCAACGGCAATGTCGCTAAACAAAAGCTTTAATGAGCAGAACAATAGTTGTGCACGTGCACGTGCGTTATAAATCTTTGTACATTTTGTTGCCGTTTTACTGCCAAACAACCACGTGAAAAGACCAAATTTTGCGTATTTTCGAGAACCTAGTCCACGACGGCAAAGATTTTGGGTGTCCTTATGGAAATGATCACTGCCTTGCATATTTAGTTTGAGCAGGTTTCTATACAAAAACAGGTGTCAGAAAATAGCCCTCGGAAGCCCTAGTGGGGGATTCGCGACAAAATGTACGTTTTCCTCCGGTGGAGGGTAGTGTTTTGTCCGCACGCATTCAAATTCAAATGGACCAATCGGAGTTGATCATGAAACCACGTTGCGGGCGGCCATCAACGTCTGCCTGGTCACAAAGGTCTCAGGAAAGCCGAAGAGGTGAATTTTAAGGCGAAGTTTTTCGTTCTTCATGAGTCTTTCGGCCGCCGAAACACACACATTTGGAGCGAAATTTATTGGGCTTTATGGAACTGTTATTTTTTTTTGCGATTCGGAAATTTTCCTGTTGAGGAGAAAGCGATTTGTGGAGTGACGTCTGGCCAGTGATGTATGGAGTGGTCCGCCATTATTTTAGAAGGAGAAGTAACGGTTTCAAATAACTTCACTAAACGGCGTCAGAATGGCCCTAAAATCGGCACAAGAGACAAGCTCGCGACACATTTGAGGTAGGAAAACTTTATTTCAAACAAGACGTCTTACAGCCGTTTCCGTGGGATGCCGCGTTAGTCTGTATGTGACCCTATTTGCAAAACCCGGCATAAGAGATAAGTCAAATATACATTGAACGTTTTTCAACCCCCGTTGGAAACGCTTTCCAACGTGCTGTTATTATTATTTTGGAATGCGTTGGCATTATGTTTCCTAATGCGTTGGCAACCTTCGACAATGCGTTGAACTCATTACAAACTTCAGATCGTTTTCATTGTCACGCAATAAAAAATAAATCGAAAACCATCCAGTGCAAAACGATAAGAAAGTCTTATGTTATAGAAGATAAACAAAATAAACCCATTGATGCCTGCATGAAATTGCCTGCGAGCCACCCCTAATTCCCTGGCGTTTTTTTGGAATATTTCAGAGCGAGCGAAAGCAATCTGCCTCTGGAAACAAGAAATCAATTAATTTCTTCGCAGCGTGACGAAATATCACGGCGCTGCAAAAGAAAGATGAAAGTTGTAAATTTAAAACGACGACAAAAACAAGCCAACTATTTTGAGATCAGTCGTATTTCAACTATGTTAAGTTAGTGGCCATCTAGTTCTTTTCTTGGCAGTTCTGTATATACGTAGTAGCTGAATAACACTCCAAAAAACATTTGAACGAAGCAAATAAACTTAACTAATAAACAAACCGCGCTGGTGGTTGCCGTAAATTAAATATGCAGAAATCCAGACGCTGCGTGCGAGATACTGTTCACTTTTAAACCTGAAATTCCCAAATACAGAGAACGAAATGAAAGAAATGTGAAAGGATGCTCAATAACAATAAATTTTCATTCACGCTGAGGGGAAGAAATCTGTTTAAAAGCAACAAAATGATCAAAATTTCGTAGACATGCTTTCCTGCATGACCGCATGTTGATTCAAAATAAAATTATTCTTCACGCTAAAGCAAAAGCTTGAGTTTTCCCGACCGCTTTTGCAGTCATTTTAACGCCCGTGCTTTAGCAATCGTTCCAAAACTTCAATTCAACTTCGAAGTAATAAATGTATTTTGCCATTTTTTGTTTCTAAAGTCCGAAAAGCTGCTTTAAATTTGCGATCTGTTGTCAAAACTTAAGCTTACTTGAAAGCGCTCCGATCTTCATGTTTTCGCGGTGGTTGTAGGAAGAACTTCTTCACCGGAAAGATTTGAGGACTTTGCGAGGAACATTTTGGAACGTTTTTTCAATGAGGCAAATCGATCACAAATCGATAAAGATTTTACGCAGTCCTATTGGCTAGCTTTGCAATTTGTCCCTACAAAGAAAAACAAACCCAGCCAGATTTTTACCGTGGTATGCCACAGGCATCCCACAGAATGAGATAGTTATTTACACAATTTTTTTACGATCGGTGATTTTCCCATACAATTCTTTATATACACAAGCTGTCGCATACACCACATATTTATAGCTTGGGGAGCCTGTGGTAATGTCAGTCGCAGCACAGCGCGATACTTTGAATTAGACAAAGGTTATTGCGACAAATTGCCTGATTACAGAGGACCCCTCCCTAATGTTCTCAATTGTCAAAGCAGCACGTGACCAGTGTGTGCCAGGGTCTCTCCTCGCTTGCCTCATGGGGCGGTAAGATGAGAGACCCTGGGAACCAGGTTGTCTACCTGTTTGCTGTTCAACAAAGGTTTCTTTTGTTTCTTGTTCAGCAAAAGATCTCCAAAAGATGCCGTTTGGAAAACTGAGTTTTTTGTATACGCTATTTCTCAAAAATGAAAACCAACCCAGCAAAAAAACTTCAGAGCAATGTTTCTCAGGTAAAACAAATCCCACATGCCAAAATTCAGCTATTTTTTAACACTTTCAAAAATGGATGGGAGTTCTTGCATGCAGCCTTTCAATTGCATGCCAACATGTCATGTAATATCTTAATTACTGGTACCTTTATTAAATGGATGTGCTATGTAGCTTGCACTTCGTGATGGGGAACAGGGCTCTGGACTTATCCATTCTCTAGGAATACACTTCAGGAGGAATGGCAAATATGAAACAACAGATGCTAATCTATTCACCCAACCAGGAATTGACTTGTTACATAGAGCCTAAAATAACCAATTGAAAAGCAAAATTGTGTAACCATCACTCAGTGTATATTAAATATGAAACAATTACTATACAAAGGAAAATCCCCCACAACCCCTAGTTTATTTATTACAATCTATAGAACCTTTTCATAAATGGCTGCTAATTAAAAATTTGTGTGAATCTCAAAATTAGCCCAACTAACCTCATTTTTGAGTTGGTAATCCAACAAATTTTTACTCTCAAATGAATTAAGTGAGGCTTATTTAATTGAAAACAAAACAATTTTCAATTGGCAGTCATAATGACAAATTTCTATTGGCAATTCATCAGTGATCATCACAATGATAAATATTCAAGAGTGAAGAATGAGAGTGTTTAACATTGGAAGTTCAGAGCATAAGAGTGTTCTTTAGACGACCACTTGAATAAACATCTACAAAAATAAAGCTAAAAATTGATACATTTCTCCTGGTTTGTTTTTTAGTAAATAGTTAATGATGCAAATGGCTTATAACAAGTGTTTATTCTTGTTTGAAGATGAATCCATGTGATGCATTGGGATAATAGAACAACACAATAGAAGTATTACACTGAGGTAAAATAAGAAGTGAACATAAATTATAATTTGACCTTACATATCATACAGATTACAACCACAACTGCCTTGGTTCAGTTGCCCCAGGTGACCTTATCTTTGGCAGCAAAATTTAGAGAACTCTAACTGACAAGAACTGTTTGCAGTATGTACCAAAATGAGCTGATTTTAACACAATAATCAATAGTAATAAGTATATACTATATCAATTATTATAGAGCAGCATGTGTAGCATGGGTATATATGCATTGCACAGTTCACAGTCAGGTAGTAAAAACAACAAACAACAGTTTACCTGGCAAAATTCTGAAGTGAAGTGATTACAATTCCTAGAACAAAAATGCCAAAGCAAAAAATATTAAAGATTTCAGCCTGCTATTATAATATTAAAATATATGTTAAATTTATTATCTGGTTCTTTTAAACCTACTACCGGTGAGGCATAGTTTTGAAATTACAGTACACCACCACACCAATAATATGAGTAACAATCGCCCAAGCCCAATCTAAGTACTAAGTATTGACTGAACTACAACACCAGTCAATATTTAAATTAAAAAAAAATGGTGTTGCTTTGGCAAGCATCCTCAGGTTTAAGGTGACAGGCATGTGTAAAAGGCCATAATTTTGTATCCACACAACAATGTTCACCAAGTGGTTCTTCAATCCCGCCATTCAGACCAGAATTTTCCCTTGATCCTGTTATCATAAAGGTTTTCTTTGGCTAATTCTTATCACAGTCATATATTCTCATGTTTTTCCCTTGATTCTCAGCCAAGATCCAGATTCCTTTAAAGCAAACCTAAAGAAAACCTATCAGACCACTTGTCATGGTAAAAGTTCATCCAGCCAAAGAAGGGTCCCTTTGTCTACCACAATCGGACTACCTCCTTTAAAAGCAAAAGTTTAAACTTACCTCAAACAAATCTCCAAATCAGAAATTAGAATTCCAAAACATCATACATGTATATCTCCACAGTCCCTCCCCCCCTCCCCCTTTTACTTTTAAACAGAAGTAATGCTTAAAAGCTCACCTACTGTAAGCTGCAAATAAACCAAATTGAAAATCATAAATTAAAACAAGTTGAGTCATTCATACTTGTCTATTAAATGATAAAAGCGTCCTTGGTAGTTTTTTCCCATTCTTTTCAAAAGATCCTCCACTTCACTAGGCAAAAGTTTTGTTGTTCCAATTGTTAGAGTTTCCCTTCATTCCAAGAAGATATGCAATGTAAATACAAAAATAGTGAGTGAGTTCCAAGCGTAACAGTAAGTAAGCAAGCTAGATCTGGCAAGTGACTAATTAAAAGAAATTCTGGGTGCTTTCCATTCAACCAAAAATTCCAAAAACTTTGAAACACGGACAAATGATATGGACATTTCCAAAGATAGGTTTATATATTTTATTATTTATTTATTTATTTATTTATTTATTTATTTACAGTGGAACCTCGATTTAACGAAGTTGCTGGGGACCGGCCAAATTTGTACGTTAAATAGAGGGTTCGTTATATCGAAAACCTCGATATAACGAATTTGAGGGAAAACAACCAAAATGTTCGTTAAATCGAGGTCATAGTTAATGATTGATTTGTAACACAGGTGACTTCTGTAGGAATACTACAGTGGCAATGTCTATGTTGCAGTTAATTTTTGGTTTCAGTTAATTTTATAATTTTACTAGTTAGTTTCTTTCTAACTAGGTGATTTTATTTTTAACTAGTTAGTTTTCTTCTAACTAGGTGATTTTTCCACTTTTTTTTTTTTTTTTTTTTTTTTGGGGGGGGGGGGGTGTTTCTCAAAAAGAGTAACATGCTTACCACCAGCTCTAACCCTATACCAATTCCTTACCCTATTGACCCCCCTAATCCTATCCCTAACCCTACTGACCCCCTGACCCTATCCCTAGACCTAGCCCTCCCCCCCCCCAGTTTTTTTTTTATTATTTTGCACTCACCTGGATTTGAACCTGGATTTGAACTCCAAACCTCTCACTTTGAAGTCCATCTTCATCTCCACTATGCCACACAAGCAATCATTGCAAATTTGCTCATATTTGTTGGTCTAGTAAGTTATTGGTCCCAGACTCACCCTTCCCCTTTGACACAAATTACAGGTGTAACCTGGTTTGGAAATTTCAACCCAGTTTGAAAAATATGAACCAGTTCAAAATAAAATCACCTAGTTAGAAAAAAAACTAACTAGTTAAAAATAAAATCACCTGGTTAGAAAAAAACTAACTAGTTAAAAATAAAATCACCTAGTTAGAAAACACTAACTGGTTAAATTATAAAATTAACTGAAACCAAAAATTAACTGCAACATCTACGACCTATAACAAGCCGTTGACTGAAAGGTTGCTGTCTCTTTACCATAAGGATTAAAGGATTTGCTGACTGTTCATCTGTTCAGCGTTTATCTTCTGTCACGTGTTAAGATTGTAATTTGTTATATCGAGGTAGATTTTACGTTTGGGCTTCCGGATTATGTTCGTTATATCGAAGAATTCGTTATATTGAGGTTCGTTATATCGAGGTTCTATTCCATACATTTACTGTAACTTTGGCCTGGACGTAGAATATCGTTCGTTATAACGAGGACTTCGTTAAACAGAGGTTCGTTAAATCGAGGTTCCACTGTATTTGTTTGCTTATTGATTTATTTAAACTTATTTAAATTTATCTAAACTTGTCTATTAAAGTGCACCTA
>JAHPZR010003671.1:0-78632 GCA_019787425.1 Platygyra sinensis | reverse complement strand
TTTCACTTCCGACGTTGACGTTGAAAGCTGGTTGAAGTTCTTGAATAAATAACGTCTCTATTATCTTACAATGATAGTCTGTTTTGCCCTTCGCGAAAATAGCAAAATGATCCCATTTGATGTTGTGTCCAGTGGCCTTGACGTGGTCAGGAATGGCTGAAGCATTGTCATTTTTAGCGAGGGCCTTAAAATGTTCGGTTTTTCTATCGTGAAGCCGTCGTAAAAATCGATAAAACTAATGAACGGAAATCAAACGGCAAATGCAGTTTAAACGGACAAGCGTTAATGTACGTTTTCCTGTGGAAGGTCACAAATTTACAATTCTTAATGTACACGATCACTGAACAACATTCTGCAAATTATATATTTTGTGGTGACCATCTATCTCTAAAATGTACCTGGGCACAAACTTGCAATTATATATTTCTTTCGTGATTAGTAAATTTTGAGTGTTTTGGGACGTGCTGGTTTGAATTTGGTCAATACATTAAAATGTAAAGTCTGATAACATGTGCAGAGTTCTGTTAAAATGTATGACGACTTTGCAAGTTTTTTTGTTCATTTTCATAGAGGATTTCTTATTCCTAGATCTAACCTTCAATTCCGTTGTGGTGGAGCTGACATATTGGAGGTTGCATTTCTTGCAATAAACCAAATAAATCACATTTGATGAATTACATAGAAGTTTCTGCCGAACAAAATAAGTTTTACCGGTTTGAAAGAAGCATACTGGAGTGCCCAGTTATTTTCCCGATAACCTTTTGGACTAAATAAAAGACAAGAATTTCATTCAAAGAAGCGCATTCACTATACTTAATTTTAGCAGACTTTGAGCAGTATGTTGCGATTTTCTTGAGGTGCTTTTTTAGCATTGAATTTTTTTTAACTAGTCGTTTAGTTTATACACACTATTAAATTATGCTACTCCTTAATTGTGGTTGTTGCAGCCCTCTGGGGATGGTGTTATTTTTGTACTACTGGATTCATTCAAAGGCTCTCAGTTGGTAGATTATTACTCGTTGTTTAATAGCCCTTAGGGATTTTGTTCGGTTTCGGACGTGTGCGATGATTCAGTGGACCTCTTTGGGGAACCTGTTGCGCTGTGGCAATTATGTAATTTTGTCACTAGTTAATTTTCTTGCAGTCTAATATTTTGTTGCAGCCAATTTACGTTTTTGTATAGCTATCGTTTTCTTTCCATTTGTTACGTAACCTGTTTATATTATTCATTACTGCGAAAGCTGTATTTAAGTTGAATGTTGTTTACGTACCATTTTGTAACTGAGGAAGGTCGAGAGTGAAACGTTTTTTAGAATTTTTATATTTTTAACTTTATTAACGAAGAGTTGCCAATTTTCGGCCCTTTTTCAACCTAGTTTTTATTGTTCACCGTATCAGGACTGTGTATCCGCCTTGTGATCCTCTTGGTTCGCATCTTTGTTGGGCCAGAAGCACCTTTAATCCTCTATAATATGACATATATGTAGTTTAATTACTACATCACTTGTTTTGACCTTATCAAACACACAAAGCTCCACCAGCAGTTCAAGTATCCACATCATGTACCAGTTTTATTTTAATTCCTTCACACAATTGTCAAGTTGAAAGCAAAATATGGGAGGCAGTTTGTAGAATTGGTACCATTTTGCAATCATCTTAAGAAGAACTAAGGCTGTCAAATTTGGGTCATGAGGCCACTGATAAAAGTCAAATAATCCATTAATCTCTTTACTACCTGCAGGTTGCCCAGAGTGGAGAATAGCACCAACCAGGTGTGTTCCAACATAAGTCAGATTACCTGTTACTTTAGTTTCCCTGTGGACCCTTGGAATATTTGTTGTTTTTTGATCCGTTCCATCATCAATCATTGCGAAGTACTTGTCTGAGAATCTTCTTCCTTTGAAGTTATGCTTGTAATATACCCTTTTTTCTTGCCTGTGTCAAGTAATGTATATATATTGACTCCATGGCATTTTTTTGCCAGCTAACAATCTATTTTTTACATAGTTAGCTGTAAGGAGCTTAAAAATAGCTAAAAATTAATACCTCGCTCGTTGAAATTGGTTAAGTAATTCCAAAGATAGAGAAAATTTAAATGAAGATTTTCTTGTACTTTTTGGATAAAATTTTTCAATTTTCCGCCTCAAAAGTGGGATTAAATAATTACCTACACAGTAACCATTTGTTTACAATTGATAGTACCTAGCAACCACCATTGTAGGAGCTCTTATTAACCTAGCAAGTCCGTACAATGTCTCGCGAGGGAACACAACATACTATAACTGCAACATGGTTACCATGGCAGTGCCATAACCATGGCAACAGGGATAACAATGTGGTATTTCAGATTGAATTTACCATTTTGACATGTTTATATAAGGAATAGGCCCTGAAATTAAAAGTTTAGGTAAATGTACACAATTGTTGGCATGAACGCAACCTTAATTTCTTAAAATCCAATTTAATGTGGCACTGAACCCTTTCTCACCCAATTTATCCAAATGCAATATTTAACATATGGTTCTTGTGAATAGTGACGTACTATATCAGTGGTGATATGAGATGGAACAGTTAGATTGTTCACTGTTCCTTTCGGTTACATTATGTACTGTTGCTATGCTAACCATCTTTCAATTAAGTTGAATGCCTAAAAATACCTTATTATATGACATGCAACATTTTTATTTCACAAATTTTGAGCTTTTTCAAATACCAAATTTAGTACTGTACACAAGCAACACAATTTAGAGGTTTTGTATGCCTTTCACCCTATTTTTACCATAATTTATGTTAAGTCTCGTGAAATGTACAGTACTGTGCAAAAGTAACGCAAACAAATTTCGTCGAAATTCCTGGCTTTTCAGAGCTTTTCGAAGAAATTTCGTTCCACGTGATATTTCCTCGACAAATCTTGATACTTTGCCACATTTTCATGACACCTATTGTTAGTTATAGCAGAGTAACCAAGCTGGATGGACCAAGCTGAACAATGGGATATACACCACACAAAACAGTCTACAGACTTGCGTGTGAACAGCTACATATAAATAAAGCAAAGCATTGAAGGTCAAAGTTTCCCTATCTTGACCAATAGGAGTTGTGTTTGGCTTATCAACCATTTGTATCATCATGCCATTTTTATGGACTGCGAGCGACAGCACAAAATATTTGTTTTAGCAGAGTAAATTGTGGGTTGGGACCGTCAAAATCTATTCGTTACAGCGTTGATTTCACTAATTATAGCGGGGTTTATTTCCACATATTTTTTACTGTAATTCTGCCGGGCTTTCATATGTTGTTTGTTATAACGGGGTCTTCGTTATAGTGGGGTGCCACTGTATTTACTCTAAGCATCTTGTTATTATAAGGCAACTTTAGGCTATCTGGGCTTTTTGAGCTCAGCTGCTATATGTGACCTCTCACGCGAAAACGTTCCTAACGGTTAGCCATACTTGAACGGATAGCGGTTTGTAAGCCGGTCATGAGCCGTTCGAACAGCCAGAGATACCGTTCGATTGGCTCAAGCCATCTGTTCAAAAAAATTAGCATCCGTTCCCACGGCTTGAGCTATCCGTTCAAAAAAATTAGCATCCATTTGAACGGATCGAGTTATCCGTTCAAAAAAATTAGCATCTGTTCAAACGGCTCAAGCTATCCGTTCAAAAAAATTCATCTGCCGTTCGAATGGTTCGTGCTATCCGTTCAAGTCAGAGCTGTTAAAGCGGCTCGAGCTATGCATTCAAAAACAATTGTCAGCCATTTGAACGGCGCGAATTGTCCGTTAAAAAATTGTCAGTCCTAGTTTCCATTGCAATTGGAAAGTGAAGGGCTGCAAAAGGGGAAAATTTTCATATTTGCAAATGGTGCCTCATATACATGATCCAACAAGTATATAAATATATTAGCTTGGGTTTGTGGCCTTGTTTAACGTTTTCCGGCTGAAAATCAGTTACATATTGAAATCAAGTGGGTGGGGACTGGAAAAGAGTGAGTTGCCATGGGAACAAAATGTTTCGTAGCAATAGATGTGTTTTCTGTAGAACTATTAGCCTGCCAAAAGGGGAAGATGTTTTCATGTGATTTCGGAAGTATTGTAGAGGGGTGAGTCAACACAGGTTACTAGATTAGAGTATTTTGCCAAAGGCTAATAAGCTTAAAAACTTTTCTGTTTTAAAAAACGTACAGAGGCAAGAGGTCGACACAATAAACTGCTCACTTGTGCGGAGACCTTTTGTCGTGATTTCACGGCCGTTGACTGCGGCGCATCACATCACGGTTAATTTATGACAACAAGATATTTTGTACCGCGCTGTTCACTGAAACGTCCCTCCGTCAAACTGACGAAACTGCTTGTTAGGGCCTGTTCACATGGAGGTGGGGGACCCGAGGTAGGTCAGGTACCCCACTTACCTGTGGTAAAAGAAAGCTAGCCTTCACATGCAATATTTATAACCCCAGGGCACTGGGGTGAGGTTTCGAAATGCTTCCAGAGTGTTCCTTTTACTTGGTGATAACCTTTCTTTAATAAGAGCTCGTTCTTTGTCAAGCTGTTATTTACAGTCACTGCTCATTTCATTCAAGGGTTTTTCGGGCTCAGTGAGCCTTTCAAGCCCAAATTCATCGAAGAAATCAATCGCTTAACTAAACATTGGCATATTTTTGTGTACATCGCTGGCAGGCCTTAAATCATTTCCATTTAGTGTAGCCCCTGAGGAAGGTTAGTCCTGTCTAACCGATATTTTGGCATTGAATTTTACCATTCGAATGACTTTCCTTTGTGGCATTCTGACAGCTCATCCACAGTCACACTGTTACTCCATGCTGATTGGATGATGCTAAAGAATGCATCCAATCAGAGTGGAGCAAACAGCGTACAAAACGTGCATGTGGTCGCTACAGCTGAACTATTACACACTTGTGTTTTATTTCTTTGACTGAGCCCTTTTGGCGTGGCACAGAATAGTGTTTATCACTTCTTTTTGCTCCTGCCGTGTAGCCATTTGAAAAAAAAAGCATCCGTTCATCCGTTCGACTGAACTGTTCAAAAAAAGGAACATCCGTTCAGCCGTTGGACTTAACCGTTCAAAAAAGATTTGCATCCGTTCAGCTGTTCGAAAAAAATTTCATCCGTTCAGCCGTTCGACTTTAACAAGGACCCACGCTATATAAGGAACCTTGGACTGGGCGAGCAGTCAGTCATTTAGTTTTAGACACGGAGCTGTCAACATCTCCGGGTCTCGCTACACACCAGTCTCTTATATCTGCTATAACTTCGCACAGCGCTTACAAAGACCAATAAAGGCCGTCATTCCGAAACTAATTTTTTAATCTCAAATCTGAAATATCTGGCGTGTGGACAAAAAGTTTGTACAATGTTAGGTGGAGCTGGCATTACAAACGAAAATTGCGTACGGGTAAGTACATATCTGTCTTTGCTACATCGATTCTCTCTGTATTGTTGTTAGCCACTAGAACTTTATTTCACGAGTGCTTTTGTGGCCTTTTTTTTTGTAGTTAACTCTCGAGATTTACGAAAACAAAAAGGATGAAGTTATACGTCTCCTTCAAGAACAAGAGCTGGCCTATGAGATTGTGTCCGTACGACCCATCCAAAGTGGAAACGGTTAGTAGACTATAGTCGACCATAGTTCGAACAATCAACGTTGGATTTACAACTTATCTCTCCTTCAAAAACTCGGCTTCGCGAAAAGGATTGCAATCTCGATTGCAGGAAAGACTTCATCCAGTGAGAAAATCAAAAATTTGGTTCAAAATAATTTGATATAACCGCACCGTTTACAGAGAGGGAACGTTTTCAAATTGCGCGCTTTTTCTTAATGAAAGCAAATGTAACTTGATTCCCCGGTGTCGAAGGTTACATCATCTAGCTTCCGGCGAACCTAAAGCAATCAAAGTGGATTCGTATCAGTCCATGTAGAGCACTGGAAATTTCTGCTTCTAAAGTCTTAGTTTCCCAAAGATATGGCCATTATGGTTGCCAGTTCAATTGTCATTGCTTTGACGCACTGATATACATATTATCACGCTCTAGTTTACTATTGAGCACTCTAAAAATCTGCAAATCAACTCCTTTATACATCTATAACCTAAATATGATCAAGTGAATATTTCAAGATATGCAGACGAGAACATTTCCCTTCGTAGACGTTGATTTCTCTGTGGGATCATCGCAGCCAATTTTTTTAAATTACTCACCGTACTCACTCTTGGTTTGCCCTGTTCACTTCCATCTAGCCACACCAAAAAAAAATGCGCCTGTTCTGAAGGATAACTTCATTCCGATTTATTATTCTAAAATACGGATGTTTTCTTTTACAGCGAGGAAGCGCTTCGCCGTTCCTAGCGACGAAGAACCGCCACGGCCAGTACCTGTTTGTCTCTTTCCAAGAAGAAATGAAGCCGTTGCCGCTATCTGCGACGAGTCCAGCAGAGCCGCGCCACCGCAAGTTGCCGAGTCAACCTGTGATTTCTGTCTTCGTGCTCCCTGCATAACATCTTCTGATTTCAAACCCAGGGGAAGATGTAGTGCGCGTTTAACAAACCATAAGAAGAGACGTACGGACTATAAGTGGTACTGGAAAACCTTGAAGGACAACGGGCTATGGGACAATCCAATGTATCTGGATAGAAAACAAGAACTGGGTTGCCTCATTGACGACGTTAGAGAGGTTATGCCACATTGCGTGATAAAAGACGTTCGTGATAGGTGGCCTAACCCCCCTAACGTCCCTTACCAGGGCATCGTCGCTCGTGAAAAGCGAGTTGACCATACATGGATAGACCTCAGAATTCTTTTTCAGCCCAATACCTCAACGAAGTTTAACAGTAGGTTTACATTTTGACGCATCCTTTCTTTGTCAATAACTTTGGCAAGAGTATTTTTCCTTGATACAAAGTTTGGCACGGCATCTAAACTACATGATTCTTATTTTACACTTGTCATCCTTCAGTCAACGGACTTTGTTACAATGCATTATAAAAAGTTGTCCATATGCCATCCCTGAACTCGTACGTTTTATCTGACAGCACCCTGTGTGGGGCAATTCTGTCTGGTTGGCGACTGGTCTGATAGAACTGTTCAGATGTGGCTTCACGCAACACATTCTCATTCTAAAGAAATGAAATAGAACAGAAAACTAAAACATACTTTAGTAACAAATAATAAGTTATGCACTTCATTTGCAACTGTCCATCGATACTTTCTTTGGTTGCCTTTTTTATTTTTCAACAAAGGGCGCTCACCGGAGGGTGGGGGATTCCCATATAAAAAGGCCGGGGATGCTCATACCTTTTACAAGTTCAAAAGCAGTTTTGGTGCATCTTTGGGTGTTCAGCCTCAACAGGTCCACAGTGGGAACTTTTGCACTACCTTTGAGGGTATTGAGTCGAAGAAAAATTTGATTGGACATAATGGGATGCTTTATGCTTATTACTTCTCAAAGGTGCAAAGAATTGCAATCCACGCCCACTGAGTTAGGTTCTTCGCACCTCTTAGGTTTTTTTTTCTCAAAATTCATTTTAGATGGGCATCCCCACGAGGGGGGTGAATGGTAATTATGATAACAATCATAATAATAATAGGTGATAATGATGATGATGATATTGATAATGGTAATCGTAATGGTAATGGTAATACATTGAACTCTCTAACTCGTTTCTGATTGGCCGAAAGCGTACAGTGGATTTTTGAAATGGACGCACCGGACGCCATAACTGCAGATTACACAATAATCATGTCAAGGTCACGGGTAGTCAAGTCAAAGTCACAGGTAATCATGTCATGTATGACCGCAGTGCATGATTTCCAAGGGTAATCATGTCAACTTCGCATGACTCGTGTTGCTTGCCATCAGTGAAGAAGCAGAAACATGACTTCCAAGTTTTTGAATGCAATGTATAATAAAACAATTATTAGACTCAGTTTTTGTGATATCCAGAATAATCAAGGTCTCGGTAAGGGTTATCAGCCTCAGCCTGCGGCTTCCTGTTGATAACCCCTACCTCGACCTTGATTATTCTGGATATCACAAAAACCTCATCCAATAATTGTTGATAATAATAATAATAACAATAATAATGATAATGATAATGATAATGATAATGCTTATGCTAATGCTTATGCTTATGCTAATGCTAATGCTAATGCTAATGCTAATGATAATGATAATGATAATGATAGTAATATTAATAGTAATAATAATAACAATAAAAAAAAATAATAATAGTAATAATAGTGATACTAGACCACTTTCAATAGATTGGAATTCAGCTTGATAGTGGAGACTAGAGGACAGGAACCAAAGAAATGAATAAACATGGTCATTCCATTTCATTTGTTTGTGTCCTCTTAGCCTCATTCAGTAGTATATCATGACAGGTTCGGACAAAAGAGTGTATGTACTTGATGTAAATTAGTGTAACAGATGCAATTTTTGTAGTGATACATGTAATACAAATAAAAGTGTGGTTGTACATACCCAGTCTAGTACCGCAAGCTGCATTCTCATTTCATAGGTGTCTTTGCGGCTGAAATGAATGCGCTTTTGTGCATAAATTAGCATCACCATGTGCAGTGATTCTATCCAGTAAGTATCTTGGCACTACAAGTTGATAGAGGTAACAAGTGCAAAGTTATGCCATTGAAGAGAGCTTTTGTGTTATTAATAAAACTGGTATAGATTACATCTATGTTTGTTACATGGGAGTACTGTTGCTGCCCACTCATGGACTTTCTACATACAGTATGAAATTAAGCAGTTATTTGCAGATCTGTGGACTATAGATACACGTCCACGCCATAGGAATGGATGTATTAATCAATATTACCAAGGCATAATCTTCAGCAAATTTGTAGATGTTGGTTCCCACTATGGCCTTCCGGTATGCTGCAATGGCCTGAGCAGTAACGAGGTTTTTTTGCTGCATACATATCCTTCTTCCTGACACTGAGACTCCTGATGGCAACTGGAATGATCCCCCTGTACCACAGAGATATAATCAATATAACAACCTTTGTTTTCATCTGTGCAATTTTTACTGTGCAGAGCTAGAAGTTTTGATTAAGTAGCTTACATAACCTTGAGTTGCAAAGGGCTTACCCTTGAGATGAGGGCAACGATGTCACAAGCCACCAACTACCCGTATGTACATTATTTGTGACCTGGGAACATATCTCTTTTTACCCAAAAATTACAATCACAAGTCAAATGCTCAGGTTCCTGGGGAACCCTTTTACCTGGTAATGGTCTACAATGTTTACGATGTATCGCCTAAGCTCATCTGCATCACCATTGCAATTCTTCATTGCATAATAGATATGTGTCTTGGTACATTTCACTGTCAAAACAATGGAAATTATTTTCAGAAAGTTTTTTTTTTTATTAAAGGAGCAGTATTGTGATTCATATGACTTGCACTACAAGTTACTCATCGACAATAATCAGATACAAACTTGCCACATCTCATATATGGAGGGGCTTTTGCAGCATATATCACTTTCAGTCTATATCCTAAAATGGAAAATTACCTTTGTCTGACAATTCTGCAAACCAAGACCTCTCTGAATCCCTACCCAGCCCACTGGCAACCTTTTTGATGGCCTTCTTGACACCTTTCCCACCTGCATAAAGAAAGGAAAAAAATAAGAACTACCATAATCCATTATCACAGAAACTAAAGCAGACCATACATAGCTACTAGCTTGATGTAATGTAAAAGTAAATCCACATCATGCCCAGTTTAAAGTGGAACCTGGTTGGTGACCTACCATGCCAACTGTCATATGAGTTTCTGATCCCTTTAGTTGCCAGCCACTGCCTCAATGCTGGCACATAGTCATGTGCAACTTCACCGACACGATGACTTACAGGTTTTGCAAAGATCATCAAATACGTTCTGCCAAGAGCACAGGGAAACACCCAGAAGAGAATGTGTGGAACAAGTTGCATTTGAATAATTGCCATGAAACATTACTTCATAACAAATCAGTGAAAAATTCTCCTCTTTTTGTGTGACAGACACGTACAAAAAAAATACAGTCTTACAACATCTTGGAGTCTGTATATTTTTAGGATAATTCTTGCCAAGAGATGTCAGTATTGTGTTCCTTTAGGGCATGCCAAAAATATCCTGCTTCTAACTACAAAGTGCTTATAGTTTTTGAGTAGAGTGCACGGGCAAAACAATATTACAACCTACCAAGAGCTGTTAGAGACTCTACCACTGCTTTAGTCATGGGTACCTCTCGAGATGCTGCAGAAGGCATTTCTTCTTTATCCCAAGTCAGGCAATAAATCACTTTCTTGTTTCTGAAAAAGAAATGTCAGTGACTTATAACCAATGCCATATGTTAGATTACAGTGAAGCAGACATGGTTATAGTTCAAAGTCCCCACCGGTAAGATAAAGCAGAAACTGTTGTGTGCTGTGCAGCTCTGTTGGAATCATGTCTAGCATCTGTTATGATGACCTAAATTTATGAAGAAAAAATGCCGCAAATCTAATTTGAAGCATCAATAGCTTGCAAACAAAACAAAAAAACATGCAAAAATTCACAAAGTCTGCTGTGTGCAACTGAAACATACATCTCCTTGGAGAAGATATTAAGCATCCTGCTGTGCTTCCAGCCTAGTTTCCTGCAATTTTATTTCATACCAGGCTTTCACAGCATTCTTGTATCCTAAAGAAGTGTATACTGGAAAGAAGAAAAAAAATGACTGAAGTGTGTCCACAGGAGAAAAGTATCCTGCATAAATGGTATCCTGCATGGCAAACAAAAAGAGGCAATAAATATAAATAAACTCTAAGACACGATTTTCTGTTAATGCCATGATTACTGGTGAATATGAGGGAAATTTTGTGTACACCAAATAATATATCAAAACACTGTTATTGTCCGAGAGGAATTATCACAGATGTTTTCATACCGGTAGTAATGTATCATTCGTCCACATTTCCGATGTGAGCTGCCTTACAAGCACTAACATACTGGGTCTCGGTAAGACCCGAACTGATAAATCCGTGTAAAACCCTGAACAAAAATGACACCACTGTCAGCTTACACAAATGTCAGCAAAAATGTCACAAATTTCATAATTTCAAAAACAGAAATACTTATACTTTTACCTCAAATTGGCTGTGTACTTTCCGCCGGTGATACTACTGGAATTCCATCGAAGGGAATGACCAGCCACGCAGCCCACGCTGACGAGCACCACATGTCCATGCTGTACCGTATCGAACGAAGGCAACTCTAGAGGATAGCAACACAAAGGACACATTCCCCCATATTGTGCCATAGTAGATATGAGGTTTCGCACTGCATCGTTAGACGAAATAAAATAGTCTTCGTTCTCCGAACTTAGAGTGTGGATATCAAACTTACCGGTTGTATTTTCACCGTGAGCCAAGATATAGGGATCAGAGATATCCGTTTGCGTTTGGGCATCTATTTTTTTCGAAGAAATAGGTTGTGGCGAAGGTTGTTGTAAAAACAAAGATTGACTGGCTGTAATTGCCATCTGACTTCGTTCCAACTCTTTGAATGAGCTCAGCAATCGTTCCATCATCAAAAGGTTGCCCATTGGTGTACGGCTGGTTATATGTAAAGCACTTTTAACCCGTTGAATTTTGGATTTCAATCCTTCCAAACGTCCCTCCATACCCGCTTCAACCTCAAGCTGTATGCTGTACCTAATCCGTTGATATGTTAAAACTGTATAAGGCCTTTGTTCTGCCACATTTTCAATATTGCTCTGCAGTATGGCACTTCTGTAGCTCTAGGAATAGCGACAAACTTGAGTCACTGAACAAACGCGCATTGCGAGTAGTTTTTAATGACAGGGATTCAACGTATTGCCAATTATTAGAAAGAGCAACAACTTCTACACTTTATAATTTAAGAGTGCAAAATATGCTAATCATTATTTTTAAATGTTTACATCTCCAGTTTTATCCCAAGTACCTTAAGAATTTATTAACTTTGCGTTCTACAACTTACTTTCTTAGAGGAACTGATATGTTTTCATTGTGCAAACCTGCTTCAACTTCCTATGGCCTGCACTCTTTTAAGTACTTTGCATGCAAAATTTGGAACTCTTTACCTGAGAAAATTAGAAATGAGCCTATTTTAACTAATTTTAAGCGCCTTTTGAAAACGGTCTCTTTTTAGAAAATGGATTAGGCTTGTACAGTAATTGTTATAAAATAGTTAATTGGTAAATAGCTTATAGTAGTTATAGTTTCTTTTTCTTGTTTGCATTTTTCTTTTTCTTTTTGTTCTTTTTTTTTCTCGAAGATATTAGCTTTTAAGCTACACTTAAATTCGAGGTTAAATAAAGTTATGTTATGTTATGTTATGTGGTGCACGAGTTGGCATTAGTTTGGGCTTCTTTGAGAAAGATTCGGCCATGGTAAATCCAAAACACAAAGAAATCGTTGATAAGATAAAATAGCGTCTAAGAAGAAAGGAAGATGCGTGCAAAATAGCTCGATTCAAAGTGGAAGTTGTAGCACAAAACGTATGACAGCTTCCACCATGAATCAAACAGTCATTTCCAAAACGAATACATTACATCATGCTCTTCTTTTGAGCATGTCAAATATTGGTTAGACGATGACATAGACATATTGAAGGCTCAACATAGCAACAAATCGTCCGCGAAGAGTCTGTGAGCTGGTGTGTATGTTCAGCGATTGACAGAGACGGTTACAGGCGGGAAATTCAATTTCCTTCGCTAAATTCTTCAATTAGCGTTAGAAGGAACAGGACTTTAGTACATTTCTAACTTGAATTTGTAATTTGAGTTGTTTTACACTCGCATTAAGTTCTTAATGTAGAGGTTTTCATTTGTTACAGTGCATAATGGGTATACAGCTTCGTCCTCACCGAGTCCGCCATCTTTGATTAGGACTATGAAACAAAGATTGCGTGGCAAAGAAGGGGAGGAGCTATCCCTTATATAGCGCGGGTCCTTGTTTTTATCTGTGCGAAAAAATTTTTCAGCCGTTCAACCCATCCGTTCCGAATGGCTTGTCTAGCCGTTTCTTATCCGTTCGCTTGCCATGCGTTCAGCTGTTCGAACGGATACCGTAAGGAACGTTTTAGTGTGAGAGCTCACATATGTCTGTGTTGTAAAACGTTTTATTAAATTCTTAAAACACGGATCTCTGTGTATTTTCTCATTGTAGATGTGTTTAGGATGGGATAGAGTAATGATCTCTTTATATAATAGGGAATTAAAGTAGAAAAAAAAATTACCACTCATAGAACAACTTTCCAACCTTTGTTTTAAGCCCCAACAATAGCTGGGTATACAAGAGCTCTCACCTAGTTCCGCTGATTTGAATTGTGAGCGAGTTTGAGGTTCAAGCACTATAGCTTCATTGGCCAGTTTAAGAGTTTGTCAGCACGGACTTTGGAGCAAATTAGAGGCTGTCCACAGTCTAAAAATACTGACTCGGTATCGAATAACACTAGCCTGCGAGCACAGATGCATTTCCGACCAATGCGTTTGTCGGCCGGCGTGACAGAGACAAAGCAAACGTTCGTAACAAACCATCAAACCGAAATTTTTGCTTTGCGAACATCAGCCATTTAACCTTAAAATATTTAGGTTTTTCTGTGGAACAAACAGAGGTTGCTGACCTTACGGGACTGGTAAGTTGTCAGAAATCTGTTCAGTACGTCACACTGTTCCTTAACTTGAGCCAAGCAAGCAAATTGCTTAAAACTCTTTGCAAATAGCATTTCTACCCTTTGTATGTTAGCTGTGTGACTTATTTACACATCCAACGATTGAAAAGTACCACTTGTAAGTTATCATGAATGAAAAACAGTAGTATACCTCAGATGAATAGATCACTTGGTTCTACATGAAGTAGTAATCACGGAATTAATGAGTAATGATAATGAAGTACAGGCCGTGTAGGTATATGGGGGGTTTGGTGAGGTTTAATGAGATGCAGGTCTTGTAGGTGTATGTGAGGGAAATTGAGAGGGAGAATAATATTATACATATGTATTGTTTTATTGTTTTAAGCGTTTTATTATTGAATATTACCTGAGTTTTTAAGAGAGATTTGTGTGTTGTAGTGGAGTGAACGTACCGCCCAACCAGCCGGGTGATAGAATTAGAGAAAGTAGATCTTACCTGGCTACACTCCACCATGAAACTGTGAAGATTCTCTTCTTCTTCTGGTGTTAGAGGGAAGCATAGTCTTCTCGACAGCCCGGGCACCTGACACTGCTAGGGATTAGAGTTCGGATCCAATTGCGGATGCATCTCATGTGAGCTGTTTGCCCACAGCATAGTGTTTTCCGCATGTTAAACTCCTCTTCAAGACATATGAAGCAGGTGTCTAAAGTCTGTAAAGAAAACGAAATGAGATCAGTTCTAGATGCTGTGGTGAATTGTAACATTTTGCTCTTACAAAACAGTCCAGAGACCCGGGTTCTTTGAACTAGCGTCCACGCAGAGTCCCAAACTAAACTTAAGGACAAATAGAGTAAACTAGATAAAGTAAACTTTTATGAAAACTTAAATGTAAGAACTTTAAACAGAACTCTTGAAAGAGACTTTGAGACCAACAGACCGAGATAAAAAACAATTAGCGCACGGTCTCTTTAAACTAGCTAGCTCCGACTCAAATGGCTTCAGTGAATTAGCGTCCGAACAGAGTTCAAAACTTCACGTAAGAGCGAATAGAGTAGACTTTAAGGGACGTAAGCCGTATAAAGTAAACTTTTATGAAAAATTGAATTTAAAAGAACTTTTAACAGAACTCTTGAAGCAGACTTTGAGACCAACAGACCGAGATAAAAAACAATTAATGCGCGGTCTCTTTAAACTAGCTAGCGCCGACTCAAATGGCTTCTTTGAATTAGCGTCCGAACAGAGTTCAAAACTTCACGTAAGAGCGAATAGAGTAGACTTTTAGAGACGTAAGCCGGATAAAGTAAACTTTTATGAAAAATTGAATTTAAAAGAACTTTTAACAGAACTCTTGAAGCAGACTTTGAGACCAACAGACCAAGATAAAAAAACAATTAGCGCGCGGTATCCTTAAACTATTTAAGTAGCTCCTACTCAAATGGCTTCTTTGAATTAGCGTCC
This sequence comes from Platygyra sinensis, assembly GCA_019787425.1. NCBI lineage: Eukaryota > Metazoa > Cnidaria > Anthozoa > Scleractinia > Merulinidae > Platygyra > Platygyra sinensis. The sequence continues at coordinate 63,499 of JAHPZR010003671.1, read as the reverse complement.
AAACAGAGTTCAAAACATAACGTAAAAGCGAATAGAGTAGATAAAGTAAACTTTTATGAAAGTTTTAATGTGAGAACTTTAAACAGAACTTTTCACGCAGACTTTAAGACCAACACATTAAGATCCAAAAGAATAAGCGTGCGGTTTCTTTCAGTACTGTAGCAGCTCTCGAAAGGTCTTCCCTGATTGGTCCACGAACTGTGAAGGGTTGCAAGGGTTGCAACCCAATAACATTGCTTACGCAGCGTCACATGTTCTGTTGCTACACGTCACTCTTGAGAAGATTCACTTCACAGCACATCTTCGAGATACTTGTGTGACATTTCTCACGACAGAGGGAAATTTACTGCACTGCACTGCTGTTGGACTGCCTATTGATTGGAAAGAGGTGATGTGAATTGTGGTTGTTTCGCCAGAGAGTTACCCTGTTTTTGATACTTACACAAGCTGACTTGCGAGCGGTAATTTTCACGGTGAAAATTGACTGTTGAATACCAAAGTCCGATAGCTTTCAAAGAAGTTTTGTAACTATACCCATACCATACCGCACCAATTCGCGGCTAAACTTCAGAATACCCGGCCACTTATTAGCATTTCATTGAATAAGAATAGCAAAGCACACCGACACATGTAAATGGAGTGGACGGATATTCTGAAGTTGCACACGCAAGAAAATAATTCCAGGTGAGAGAATGAAATAATGACAACAACAAGGCGTTAGAGCGAAACAACCGGATACCGGTGAGATGGCCATTATGAATGATATAAGCTTAAGCTTACACTCAACCCGCCGATCCGGACGGTGAAAATGCCTATCACGCTTGCGAAGCTTTCACATAGCACGTAGCGGGTGAATCTTTTTATTAACCAGGAACTTCTTTACATGCGTAGTTTATTTAAGCTTACAGAATGTAAGCAGATTACAAAATATGCAAGACTAAAATCCTGATGTGGACCTGCACTAACTACATGTATTAGATGTAGCTAAATCACCATTGTATTTTTTTTTCTTTGGTAGGTTCAATGTACTGTGCTTGCTTTAATTGTGGACTTAGAAGTTTTGAAGTTGTCTAGATGGTAAGGTTGTATGTGAGTGTTCTTATCTTTAGGACTTGACTGTTGGCGCGTTAGAGCTAGGAAACCCTGAGAAAGAGCCCCCTTTGTTTGATCTTTGACATTAACTACATTAATCAATATACCCCTGGTGATGAAATTGATAATAAGCATTTGCATTATGGCATCAGACCAGAAAGGCTTTCAGTAGTTGTAGTAAAGTGGGTGGACATTGTAATGTGAACAAAATTTCCCTAACGGAAGACCTCCCTGAGGTGTCAATTAATGGAAGTTGTGAAATTGCCCATCTCCTTGCATCTGATGACGCATTTCCATCACTGTTATCCTCTGTTACACAGTTTACAAAAGCAAACCTTGAAAGCTTGAAAAATTGTTCCCCGAAAGCCAAATTTCACGAGCTTTGTGGTTCATTCCTTTAAACAAGGTACAAGGTCGAGGCACAAGGTCTGTTTTTCAGGTACACCTTAGAGGCATATTGAAGGAGGGTCTTGAGATCTCATTTTAATGACCTCTCCCAATACAAACACTTAAATATAGACTAAGACCAGACCATGACACTGGGTACTATACATTCCCTACTCTTATCAAACAGTGTCATGGGTTCTTTAGCATCCCCTTCAGTTTGATACAGAAGGTGGAGGAGACAAGGCCAACAGCTTAACATCATTGAGGCTGGGGAGAAAATATTATATCCACACCACTTGCTGGAAATTAGTAATTTTCATTCAAATGTTGGTGATTTATGGGTGATTCTTAATTTTAACAAAATCACTTTCATCCCTTGTCTCTTTCATTACTGTTAGTAACCACTGGCGATAAGCCCACAGGCATTACTGTTTGCTTCTTTCTTCTTCACACAGAAGTTCAACAGTAACATCAACGGCTACTGCAGCATAACACGATCAGAAGCACTTGAGGCTTGCTATGCCAATCACTATTTAGGAAACGCTTTTACATGGGAAATTTATTACAACTACTGACAACCTTTGTCGGTTTGACTTCATAGTGCAAATGGCCCATTAAATGCGACAAAATGAGAAAATGAGAAATGAACTTGTTAATTAAAGGTTTCATTTTTTGTGTTGTTATCTTTCAGAGTCAACGAGGCAAGGGATCTTGTCAAAAGTGCAGTGCTGTGTATTTTAACAGATATAAGCCTGAAAAATGTCAGTCTTGTGGATTTCACATTGGAGGACACCATCAACCCAAATCCAAAAAACAAAAAATCGATGTTCCTCAGTGTGTTGAATTCCTAAATCATGAAACTTGCAGATTTTTTTCATCCCGCACTGTCAGGAATCTACGGTGTTTTTTCATTATAGACAGTGAGCAAACTCAATGCCACAATGAGCAATGCAAGCTTGCCAGAGCAGCATTTGTTAACAGCAATAGTTCCAGTTCATTTACCTGCCCTCACATTGTGAAAGCAGAGGAAGCAGTTCAACCTCTGTCCATTCATACCTTGACACCTGATGTAATTTCCAAGTACAAAGCAGATCAAAGTACCAAGGACAGATTGATTGAGGTTATGAATGCTGTCGCATTTCCACATTTGTATCAGTTATCAGAGTCTGTTTTCTGTGCTTATGGGCCGCCAACTTCTTCAAACCCAATTGGATTTGTCCATCTTACACTGGCAAATGCGAAAATCGACTGTTCATCAAATGATTGTAAAGTGTATGGCAGTGTCATGAGGCAGGAAAAGAAAAAGAAAATATGCATACACTGTCATACCCTTTTATGTTTCTACAGTGTGGCAACGTTAATGCCAGCAACATCTTCAGCTCAGGCTGATGCAACGTCTGGGGATGTCTCTGCAATTTCCAATTCTTCATGCCCTTCCACTTCCCATCCGATGGCAACTGCATCTTGTGCAACAGCAACTACACCTTCTGCATGCAATGTATCAGAAATTGGCAGTGTCTCAAGAGATTCCACCATCAAGCTCAATATGCTCAACTCTTTGCCTTACGACATACCTGCCAATATTTTGGATAGGATTACCTTAAATGACAGCCACTCAAACGACCCTGAAAGTTCTAAAAATGGTTGGCCAAGTTCCTTATCTCCAGAGGTTGATCACTGTCGTCTTTGCGGAAGCCAGTTGTCACCCCCAAGACCACATCCAGGACAGAAAGCAGGACCTGTGTCTTACATACTGACCAATGCTGTGGCGTTTTTGCCTGTTGAGGTTTTTGTTAAGTTCTGTCAGGAGGCTGGGTGCAAGGCAATGCATCAAGTATTCCCTTTCAATTTTGGTTAGTAATATCCATATTCCACTCATGCAAGGTTTTCTTGTTTGTGTCCCCCACCCCTATTTGGAATTTGCATTGGCCTTGCTGTTTATTCTTCTTGTGATGTTTTTCATTTGCTACTTTTTCAACATCTTGTTCCTGTTAATTCCGGTTATTTCTTTACAGCTTTTCACATGGTCATATTTTCTTGAGTTTTGTATACTGCACACCAATTTGATGTCATGTGCTTGCTTCATTAATTTTTGTTCATTTTGTTTACTGTTTTTGTAGGACTGTTTAACATCAGTGATAAGCTCCTTGTGTCTCTAGACATTTTGATGGAGCTCAGAGAGTTTTTCAAGCGTGGAGTCCCTCTCACAGTTGCCATTGAGAGCAAGCTTGCTGTTCTTTCATTAAAAGCAAAGCAGGTATTGGGACAGTGGTTCTGTACTTGGTTTAATTGGATTCAAGTAATTTTTTATGTAAGGGTGGCCTCTTAATTCAGAATGTGTGGCATAACAGATACTACAATTAATCCAGAAGCTTGTGGTGGATATGAGGTGATAGTAACCATTAAATATTTTTTTCTGAAAGAACTTTATTTACTATTGAAGTGTTTTGGTGCAATGACAGTGCATTTCTAAATGTAACATATTAATCGATTTTGCCAGACAGGTGTACATACCAGTATTATTCAGTAATTAGTTTGGAAAAATTATTGTTGTGACAGATAAAATTTGTAACACTTGATCATATACAGTACTGCTTTTCATGGTAAAAGTCACGTAACCAGACTTGTGCAATCCAATTAGAAAAAAGGATAGATTTTCTAGACCTTTTTTTTTTTATAAAAAATTGCCTTTTTTTTTCAGCCTGTGCCATCTTTAGACTACATTTCCGATCTGTTATACAATGGATTTTATTGTTTCGAGATGCTGACTGTCCGAAGTCTCGACAGTCATATCTGTGGTATTTGTGGGGTTTTGGGTGAGGTGTATTTGGGTGATGGAAACCAGAAGAATTGTTGCAGCCGCAATGAGGTGTGAACCTTTCTTTGCATTTTTTTACAGATAACTTCTCCCACTAGTTTAGCATTCAAATCGGTTATATTTTTCCATTTTAGATTGATTTTACAATGCCAATGACAGGGCGAGGTTTCCATCCCACAAATTTATGCAATCATAAAAAGTCTCAACTGTCAAGATTACAACAAAGGGTTATCATATCATAGAAATATGCATTTCAAAATTACTTGATGTGATAGTAGGGCAAGTGGAGGTTGATTTTTTTGTAATACGCCAGTTGTTACAGTCTGCTGTTATCTTGCGAATACTTGTTTTGTAGACTGCATAACAAGCAGGCTATATTTTTCATGTGTGTGCAGTCTTATTTGTTATTCAAATATTGAAATATTATTGGAACAAAGATGGCTGTGTAGTAAAATGTTATCATTACTTGTTTCTATTGAAAACAATAAATGGGTCGGAAGTAAAAGCTAACATGAAACTTGGATTTAAAATTATAGTACATGTCACATGTCTCGTTATATTAATTTTGTTTACATACCCTAATAATGGATGTATCAATTTTATGCTATCAGATTTCCTATTCTCCTGAATCACAGCAGTTGACTACTGGGGGACATCCAATGCCACTGGATGAATTTTTGGACCGAATCAAGTGCTATTTTGTGGAGTGCAACACATACACCCGTTCTGCAAAAGCACTAAGCTTTCATGTTTCAGAAATCCCTCCAGTTGTTGCACCAAAGCTATGTGGTGCAAATATTTGGAATACTGAAATGGAAAAGAAAAGTCAGTTTTTGAAAAAGCAGACTAAATCTGTTGAGGGTAAGTAAAACCAGTTGAGAGTGGTATTCTCATTTCACAAAATAACTCACTGAGGACACCCTGAAAGCAGTGTGTAAAATGTTTTACCTGGCTTCAATGAAGAAATCTTTGATTTGTTTGAATGATGTACACATAAACAGACTGTTCTTGTTTGTAATTGCTGGCACTTCAATATTCTGGTTTGGAATTATCTTTGGAGCTTTCAATTTACTTCTTTGATTCAAAGGTGTCATTTCCTACATGGTCACCCTCAATGTTCTTCAAGAACCTAGCTAAATGGCTACAGCTACCAGCATAATTCCGAGCTCAGCGAACAAAGTGTTCCCCTATGTGTTCTCCTGTTGTGACAGTGTCATTCTTGGATTGATCTCTACAGCCACACAACACGTTGGCAACACCTGCACAGCATCAGGCATTCATTTTTATTATTACCTTTTTTAACAACAAGAACATTGAATAACAAGGTTTAGTTTTCCCTTTCTGGTTACAAAGACATTTTAGAACATTATTTATTAGTACTGTAGGGTTAAGGGCCTGGCTACCTGCAGTAACCACATGTATGGGCTAGTTGAAAAAAAGCACATTTACTGGTCTCATCATCCATGGTTTTCCTAACAGCCACCTTGATGTAGCCTGTATTGCAGACGGACTCTATTGGGGCTTAGTTCGTCTGCAATGCAGGCTACCTTTGATGACATCGACATCTTTTTATGTAATACATTGCAGGTGATCCAGCCCTGCTCCATGCCAAGATTAGAGATTGTGCTTTTGACATGTCCAACATACAGAAGTTATCATTGCCTGAACTTAAGAAGTTGTCTCTGGACCTTGGTATTTCTGTTTCTCAAAAGTCGAAGGCATGGTTGTATTATTTTATATTGTTACATTGTAGATAACGTAGATGTATGTAGAAGATCCCTGGAGCAATGTCATAGAAAAAAGCAACACTTCATTTACTGTTAAAGGTGAAGTGAAGGTGAACAAAGTGGAAGGTGGCAAACTGGATGAGGGTTGGGAGCTAGACAGATTGGAGTTATTGGTACATTCCTATAACCATAAAGAACAAATTTATTTGTATGTGAATGGGACATGCATTAAAAGTTACCTTGTTGGAAGGTTGTTTCCTTATTGTCTTGATCCATTGTGATTTTAAAGATTAATCAACATTTCTTTAATAATTAGTTCTATTCAACTGTAAATTTGATGAAGGTGATTATTTACTATGTTTCTTTGTGCCATTTCTAGCAATGTTTACTGGGTGACATCAACCAGCTTTATGCCACACTACTTGTTGGAGATTGCCCGTGTCACGAATTCACTAAAGTCCCCGGTCAGACGGGAGGCTTTTACCACATTGTTTGTCGACATGGGGTGGGTGTGTGTTTTTTGGTTTAAACTACAAGAGAATCAATACTTATACTGTTGGTGTAAGTCTGTACCCTTAAACTCTTGAATGGATTTTGCTATTTTCTTGACAATTCTGTCAAGATCTTTGTCTTGTGGCTGTTATCATGTACAAAAGATTTAAAAATTATCCAGAAGTATTCCAATTTTTTTCAATTTTTCATTACATGCCTTGAAAACTTTAAAAAATTGGCATTTTTTTTTTCAAGTGATATTGCGTTTCCATCCTCTTCACCCACAACAGCATACAGGAGTTAACTTAAAGTTTCAATGTAGTGCTATATTCTTTGGCTACAAAACAATACCATTAGCCATTTTTTAGCCTTCTAAAGTTACGCTACATTAGCATGAAATGCCCCTTAATACTGCATAACCATTCTGATATCAGCCTTTCATTTTTTAATTATTTTTAATTCTTTGCTTTTAGTTTGTTGTTGAGCTGTGCCCAGTATTTACTTTCCCGTGAAAGTATCTTAATTTGTTTCACTTACAATACTTTATTCCAAACAGGAATTAAACTCACTTTTCCTTTGAAATAACTTAAAGATGAAAAAGGTTTCATCAGAATGGTGACACCTTATTTTTTACATTAATTTTTTCAGGACTGATTTTGATTTTATTACATGTCTCCTTATACACTAGGTGTCAAACAACACAGTAATAATTTAGATATATATTATTGCAACATCAAATCTTATGTGAAGACTGAGTAATCAAATTTTTTTGTTCATGTAGATCACTGTCATTTCCAAGTGCCTTGCCTTGCAAGAGTCTGTGCGTGACGCAGCAGATTTATTTCTCTCGTTGAAGTATCCACCATTACTGTTCATTTGCGATACGCCTTGTGGTTTCGTCAGGCACATCGATTGCCGTACACCTGATGTGGGGGAAAAACTGTGGGGAAAGTTCAGTGGATGTTTCGAGATTCCTGAAAGCAACAGATCACCATCACAGGTGTGAATCATTTTGTAATAACCAGATACCAGTGGAAAATTAGCATATGTGTTGATGTATTCAATAGTCTTAATCATATTGGCTGCTTAATTTAATTTCTCTCATTACACTTCTTTTTTTTTTTTTTTTTTTTTTATATAATTTTATTTTGCAACAAATTAAAAAAAAATAGTAATACAAAAAGAGGATAGGTGTTACAGCTGATTCTTAATAATAGATAATATATGTTACAAACAATATATACAGGTTTATACAAGTGTGTATAGCTGGGGGAGGGCAACATAAACACGTCAAGTTATATTTCTATTTCAAGCTGGATTATAAACTTGGATATCAATTCAGAAGAGTCCTGTTCCTTTCGCATTATTTTGCAAGCGTAATGGTACTGCTTTGCATATAACAATCCTTTGTCTGTTTATCGGAAAGATTGGCGGTTGATGTTGGTAAGTTTAGAAAGTATTGTAGCGAGGTGAGGCTGACATTAATTTTGTGTAAGCTATTGAACCATTGAAGAGACTCGTCACTCAATTTCAAGAACGACTGACATTCAAAGAATGTATGTTCAATAGAGTCATTTTCGCCGCACATAACACATTTGTCACAGTCAGTTATCCCAAATCGTTTAAGTTCTTTATTGGTGACTAGTATTCTGTGCAACAACTTGAAGTAAAATTGTCTTAACTTATTATCCCGAGTAATTTTATAATTGTTTTGGATGCAGTTCACCCAGTTATCAGCAACTTCAGAGCAATTTTTTTTCCGCCATGACTTAATCGCAGTAGGTTCTGTATTGATTTTCTCTACAAAAAGTTTATAAAACTGCTTGCAGGGTGTTTTCTTTAAATTGAGAGTGATATCTTTTGATAGTTGGAAATCGAAGTTTTCGCAAATTGAGTTCAGATCCTCAAGGTCCATATGGGCTGAAGCGTGACTTTTGAGATAAGCGGGAATAGCTGAGGTGATTTGGTAGTATTGTAGAAAGTTAACTTTGATATTATATTTATCCCTGAATTCTTGTGGAGAAAGATAGTTACCTTGATTGTTCAACAAGTCTTGCACAAAAAGAACATTTTTATCCCGCCAGGCCTTCCAAAAGACCGATTTGTTTTCAATATTAATGTCTCTGTTGTTCCACAAGATGAATTCGCGTTTCAGTGGATCTTCGTAATTGATGCGCAGTTGTTGAAAGTAATCAAGGAGTTCTCGATAGAAGAGGGGGATTTTTTGGTCTAGTTTTCCGACACTGTAGTTACGTTTATCTATTGAGTGAAGAGTAGTATTCCAATCACCTGCGATTATAATTCTGGACGTGTTTGTCTTAGAGACAATATCTGTACATAAATTTTGTATAAACAAAGACTGTTGTTGGGAATCACATGGAGCATAAACGGAAGCAAGAAAAATACCTGCGTCACCTAACTTGATCTTTGCGATAACAAATCTACCGTTTGGGTCAGTAGACAGACATTCAATAGAAAACAAGGAGTTTGGTCTCTGCAATATGCCAGTACCTTTAGAATGTTTTGTACCATGCGAGAAAAGTATTTTCCCACCCCATTCTGAAGCCCAAGGGACTTCATCTTCCTTTAACGAAAATGTTTCCTGAAGACAATAGAAATCTGCTTTTTGATTCTTAAGATACAAGAACAATGCCCTTCGCTTGACGTGGTTACGCAACCCCCTTACATTCAATGATAAGATTTTGATGAGTTTCATAGTATTCTACGAATAAAGACTAACACCTATTCAATAGCGTGCAATAGTTATGCTAAAAGACAGCAGCAAAAGCTTGAGAGAGAAAAAAAAGTAGAAAAAGGAAATACGAAGACAGACAAAAAACTACTAAAAGTTAGAAATATAAATGAGGCACTCTAATTTAGGAGACTAACTTAATTAGTAATCGCAAAGAAAACCAATATAAACGAAAGAAATATAAAATGAAGTTGTACAGTTCCTAAAGGAATTACAATTCAGACACTGCACTCAAGTAAACAAAAACAAAGGTGAATACGCTGGGAGATTTGGAAGTATTTCCAGTTTCCAAACGAAAACGGAATTCTACTTCCAAACTTTGGTTCTGCAAAGGAAGGGAAGCAAAGAGAAAAAGTACGGGCCTCCCTCCCTCCTCCCCGTTCGATCTCATTTCCCTCAGAAGATACAAAATTTGCATTTCGTTTACGGTATTTGAAATCTCCTCTAAACAGTTACTTGCAATTTTTTAAGATCGTCATCACTAAAGATCCTAGTGGGGGCTCCTTCAGGCGACGTTTTTACAAATATCTTACCGTCCAAGGACCAGCAACTAAGAAGTAAACCGTTTCTCCGCATCTTGTTTGCTTGACCCATGACATAGCGTCTGTGTCCTGTGAGGTTTTCATTAATAAAGATGCGATCTTTAAATTCTGGAATGGTTACAGTGCATCTCGGAAATATACTCGACGTTTTCACTGTCTTGAGCTTTGTTCTTGCTTTATATAGTTTGGTTTTATCTTTGTGGTTTGCAAATTTAACAATAATTGCGGTATTGCTGTTTTTCCTTTTAAGATGGTGCGAAATTTCTATATCGTTCGATGAAATGTCAACATCTAACGCATTGGCGATTGCGAGGACCGCCTCTTCTGTAGAGCTGTATGCTTCTTTTGGGACACCATGGATTTCCAGACTGTTTTTCCTAGTATATTGTTCTAGGTTATCAACGTTATCCCATAAGTTGTAAATTTTGCCGTCTTGTTTGTCGATCTTAACTTTTGCTGCCTTGAGTTCCAGTTCCAAAGCCTTGTTTCGTTCACACGTTTTCGACAATGATTCTTGTAGATTTTGCACCTCGCGGTCTTTCGATTTCAAGGACGCTTTGAGTTCTTTCAGTTCGTCTCTGAGTTGACTATTTTCATGTAGGATTCTTGCAATTGTATCTTGGATGTTATCAAGAATTCCCTTCATATCTTCCAGACTCGTATTGCTCGATTCTCTGACCATAGTCTCAGCTTCCGATGGCAAGGCCGCCATAGCTTGATTGTCTATCGATTTAACCAATTTCGCAGGTTTTTCCACTGTCTCTGGTGAGCCGCTTTTACGCTCTTCCCATTTTCTAGTACCCGTTGTTTTAACTTTTCCTATTTGGTCCGTCATTACAAGTTATAATTCGGGGAAGGAGTAGGAATAGGAGGCAGCATGAGAGCTGTTACACATCGCTGCCGTCCGCCATGATGCTCTCTCCCAATTTACACTTCTTTTTAGTCCTCCACTCTCTAATAAACCTTCACTTCTGAATTCACATTTTAAACTTACCCCTCCACTATTAACATACCCATCCTCAAGTCTTCCTTATAAAGGTTAACAGATCAATGGATTAACAGAAATATTTTTATTGCAGGGGATGAGTGTCCCACATATTGTACCTTCGGAGTACCTTGCCAGCTCTGTACCTCTCCATCATTGTTCAAATGAAGATGAACCTCTGATGCATCCCATATCTGGAGATTGCAGACGTTACATACTTGGTGATAGATTCCATTCAGCTAGCAATCCACATAAATCACCTTTATGTGCATTTCACGACATTAACCTATGCTTACAAGCTAATAGCGTGAAGACAAGCTATCAGGAGAGTGAGAACAATCGGAAGAACATTCGTAGGCTGCGAAGTGCATGTGTTCAAGGTTTTGGGGTCCATTTCCTGTACAATTACCTCATGGACTACTATCAAAATGAACAGATTGTACGCAAACAAATTGCTACTTTGAAGAAGAATGCACAAGGCAATTGTGATATTGTTAGAGATGCATTTATGCGTTTTACTCTAAAGCAACCTGTATCAAAGAAGTAATTTCAGCATTAAGGGTTATATATGCTTACTGGATTGTTCAACTTGGCAATAATTGGATGATATACAATTAAATGATACTCTCCATTTGGGCTCAAAGATTGATGGTATTTGCCTGGGAACATGATCTGTTCAGGTAAACAAATGTTTTGCGTAGAGCAAAATATTCGTACATACTTTTTAAGCAAAATTGAGATTACTACAATTATTTATTTTCCATTAAATGTTTTTACGGCTACTTCTGCGAGAAGAGGAAGACATCAATTTTGAACACTTGTGCAATATGTCAACAGTTTCCACCCTTGTGAAACTCACATCCTGCGTACGCTCAGTTCAAGAAGACACACTATCTCCCAGGTGATCCCCCATCATAACAAGGTACACATGTTGCTTGTAAATAGTGTACGTATTGCTGGGTGCTCTACCGCTAGGGTCAGCACATTGTCCAATTTGTAAAATTAGGAATTTAGAGAATTATAGTTGTTAAAAACGAACTTCCTGTGTGTGAGTTTTTTTTTTGGATGGGGTGGGTGGGGGGAGCAGGTGGAATGCGTGACACTTTATTTAAATCTAGCCATTGTGACATCAGAGTGATAATATTCTTTTAGTATTTGTGATAACAAATAGGCCAATCACCTAATCTTGGTATAATGAAAATCAGCTCTAAATAACACTTCGACACGAGCCTCCGGGAACTCACTCTTTTCCAGTCCCCACCTTCTTGATTTCAATATGTTAATAATTTACCGATCGCAAAACATTAAACGAGGCCACAAACTTGAGCTAACATACTTATTTTATATTGATGCCACAAAATCAACAATGGTGGGGCCCAGGCAATTTAAGAGTTAAAAAAAGGCATAAATGATTGCCAGTTCTTTTGTGCACGCTGTGCCCATGTTTAACTACATTTTGTAAACTTAAACTTGGGGTCATTTTGGTGTAGGAGTACACGTAAAAAGATGGTCTAGAAATGGACCGTTTGCTTTGTTTTCTAATGCGCTGTTACTTTTTATGACCACAGATTCTCTAACTACTCAAAACGTTTCTGGGAGACATATTTCAGAATTATAATTTACAATAAATTGTTGTCAGTCGATCTTCTGTTTGTGATTTGCAGTGTTGATTGAAGCTAAGGTTCAGTAAACACTTGGAAGTTTAATTGTTGCCCTAAGGGGGTGCACCATTTGATTTTTGATTGGGGGGGGGGGGGGGTTGTGCAAATCCCGCCAAAAAAACTAGCATGTGCTTCTGGTTAAAAAAAGTATCATGCAGAATTCTTAAGATGGAAAAAAATATCGGGCAGCCGTAACTTGGGCGTGGCAAAGGATTTTTGCGTGATACATGACGGCCTTAAAAGTAGCTGTGAGTCACATGGTACGGGGCTGGGCATCACACTTTGCGATGTGTGATTTGGTATTTTGAAAGCGCGTGGCATTTGATCTACCAATTAAATTTCCTATTAAAGTGAACCCTCTGATCTAGAAGGATATGATTCATGCATTCAGATTCCTACCGTAACAGTCGTTACGTGCGGGTAAGATTTACTTCATAGAGAAGGAAATGGAACAAACAAGAGTAAAAGCAGGCCACACTGAATTGTTGCAGAGTTCAAAATATACAAACATGTGAAACTGATGCGCTAGATATGTGTATGAGTATCAAAAAGCTTTTATTTTCTTTTTTCCTCTGGGTAATCCATGTTTTTGCAGAGTTCTATAAAACATACTTTTGGTGTTCATTCCCTATGTTCAAGCCAAGAAAACAATGGTAAACAGTCTGTAGATTATAAATTAAAAACCTGATTGTTTTATTTATTTAGGCATTGAAATATTGTAATAGATCATGTACCCATATAAAAGACGATTCAAAGGGGTCAACTACTATTGTTTTTTTTACACCTATTGACAACTGTAGTAACAAAAATGTTTATTTAACAATGTCTTTAATAAAGCACAAGCCTGCAGAAACTGTCTAGTATATTTATCCATCGATGACAACTGAGCCTTAAAAATAATAAAATAGTTTAAAATTGTCTTTAATAAACAAGGTTGTCTTCTACATCCTGTACATCTGCATATCTAGCTAAAATTTAATTTAATGTGTGAAGCTTTATTTGCAATATTCTCATCTCCAGAGGGTGCAGTCCTTTTTGGTCAGCACCGGGAATTGCTACCCCTGGCTGGTGCTAATTTTTGAGCATGCGCAGAGCACTCAATCTGCAGTTTTCAGGCCATCAGATTTCTCAAATTTGAACAGCTAGTGCACCAATAGTGACTTCCGGGAGTGGCTTTGAAGAGTGGCCAAGTCTCGATGCTTGGTGCTGACCAAAATAATCATACCGTTTGGGGACAAGAAATCTCTATATAAATATTTAAATACTGCAAATTGTGACTTATAATAAGAATCATTTGATGAATAGATAACAAGTTAAAATTCTCTCTAAATATTTCATGCAACAGTAACAATCAAAATCATCTAAACTGGTAAAATCTACAGCGAGGTCCCCATTTATTGAACCCTCATGTTTTTTGAAACTCGAGATAACTCCAAATACTAAATGCGTACTCTGAGAAGCCAGATTACTGTTCAATTTCTCCTATGAAGTCCCTTTCTCTTGCTTTGAAAGCAACAAACAGGATGCAAATAAGATGGAATTTCCAGCTCGCCCTTTTGACAAGATGGAACCATACGCAAGTCTGAAGGCTTTTCTCAGTAGCATTCCATAATTAGAAAGAAAAAGCGTTCAATCGCCCAGTGGGCAAGTGATGCATAAGATCCACTAGCCTGACAGAGAAATCAACTAACTGCAGGTTAGTGGGGATGCATTTCTTTGTACACTGAATAAAGATGAAACTCTTTATTGCTTTGCAAGAAAGATGTAAACTTCAAAGGGCATTGCATGTAAAGGTGGTTTTTAATAGGGTGAATTTTGAGTGACTGATGACGGTCAAGTTAACAAGTTTCAAAATTTGTGTATTAAATTTCCATTAAAAAAATATCACGCGAGGACACAGATTAAAAAAAAAATCCTGCATTGCTGGAAGAATAAAAACCATATATCTAGCAGCCCAAAAGTCCTGCAACCCCCCAATCAAAAATCGAAGGGTCCACCCCTAAAAGGTCTTTATATAGAAAGTTGATTCAATTACTTGCCAGGAATACGCTGGCATTTTACATGACTTATTGTGTTGTGCGTAGTGGGTTCATTTTTTTCCACATCCTTGGCACACCCACTTCTCGTTCTCTTCCGGCACTGACTTCAGATTTGCACATTCCCTGTGTGTTGAAAAGAATGACCATGTTAAGTGGCCGGCACTATTCTTGTTTATCCCTAAAGGTACCCCTCATAGCTATTAATAGTATTATTGTAGTGTGATTCATAATGTCCTTGATAAACAACTCAGTTAAAATTAGAATTTAAGCAATGGTATTACATTACAAAGGAGTTTTTTGCTGATCACGCAGGACTGGGGTTTATAGAGTTCACAAATTAAATAGGGTTAAGAAACCCAATTTATTTAGTTGCTTTTCCAATTTAACTATTAGTTTTAGCCCTGTGCATATAAGTACTCATCTATCGACTTCCAGAAGCGAGTTACAAGCCCCCAACACTTGTATCCCATATTCCACAACTCTACATGAATGTACTTACTTGTGGTACCATTTTGAACATGTGTCACACATTATCCATGTCCTCGACCAAGTCTTCTTCTTATACGGACTGGTTTTGTGGCATTTTGCACAAAGGTCTTCAATTTGCATAGGACTTTTTGCTGTACATGTAAAGGTGAACCACAGTAAGAAAACTTAGATGATGTTGAATTTATAAAATCGAATCACATGAACACAATACATTTTTTCTTTTAATGAGCTGTCTATATTGTAGTAAGCTGTATATCTTTTAATTCCTTCTCTAATTCCTTTTTGAGATATTCCTACAGTTATTCACTATCAAGAAATTCAGAATCCACCTGGTTCAAAACCAAGCAATGTTAACTGCACAGTGGGAGGATATGGACACAGGACATCAATTTTTTTGGTATCTTTCTGAACTCAGATGTTCATGTTGGTCATTGAAAATTCCCTTGCAGGAAAATTTTCCTACAGTTGACTTGGTGTTTTATTGTTAATTAAGGTACTAATCAGATCATGTTTTATACTGTGATCTGTAATTAAATATATTTCATCCTTTAAGTCACTTAAACATTACCCCTTCATTTGATAGCGAAGTATAAATTATGTTTATGCTGTCATGTTTTTATAATTTATTACCATGTCGAGGTAGAACGCCAATGGTCCCTTCAGGAAATAATCGTTTCCGAGTACCTTAAAGTGAATTGGAAAACAGATTACTATATTAGTAATGGTTATATTTTCTAAACATGTCATGTTGCATTCTTGTTTTGCTTGTCTATATTGTTGTAAGCTGTTAAGACTAACCTGCTGAGTCAGTTGTTGCATTGACCTGTCCTGGTGTTTGCATACGCTCTTGGTTATCCTGTGAGCATGTCAAGCTAGATGCTTGGCTTGGGCCACTGACAGCCTGATTCTCAAGCAGCCGTTTTGCCACTTCAAAGCCCTAAAGATTCGATGAAACCCAAGCTATTACAAGAGCTGCTGATTTCTAGAGTGTTTTAAAGCCTAATTCCTACATTTTATCAGGGGTGTGTACAAACCCTGGCTATGCCATGGCCTGGGGCCAATTTACCCCTTGACCAGGGGGCAAACACTGTTGAAGAGGTCAAACTGTGGATAATCAGTTTGTCATAATATTTAAGTAAATTTTCAATGATTACATTTGAACATCACACACTTAACAAATACTCTAAATTAAAATTTCATAATTTTGGAACTGTCCTCAATAGTTTGGTTTTTTGAATATCTGTGTTAACTGAAATTGTCACAAAAAAACAAACTCTACAGTAAAATGATGTTTTTCCACAGAGTAGCATTTGGGGAAGCTGATGACTTCACTTGGGCTGAACAGCTATATGGACAAGACGGACGTAATTGTGTCAGAGAAACAGACCATGATATAGTACTAAGTCTTACCTGCTTAAAAACACCCCTGCTTCTTGGGCTGAAATTGTCAAAGGCTCTTTTGCTTTCTGGGGTCAAGTTCTGTAAAGTTTTATGTTCAATAAATTACCCGTATATTAATGGCCATAATATCAGATGCTGAAATATTCTGCAATGGAGTCAATTTAAATAATAAGGCTTGGAGTGTTAAGAGTACGGGATTGAGTCCATGCAGCAATTGAAAGATCAAGGTGCAAATACTGGCCTTTTAAGAAAAACTCATTTTCACTTTCTTCTAGATATTTCAACTTGTCTGTAACTTTTAAAATAAGCCAACATTACTTAACTAGAGAGTCACGTAAGGAGGAAGTAGTAGATGCTGCATCGTTTGAATATCGGGATTGAAATCCACAAAATGGATGTACCTTTTTGTCGCTATTTTGTATAATGTGTTGATGCTTTTTAGACCCTCATGTCCTCTTTTCTGACCTTAAGACTACTCAGAATAACCTATAAAATTCCTATATGTGGATTTCATATAAAGACCAGGATGGTGAATTTTGTTTTTTTACAAACATTGTATGAGTGATGATTTGCGTTGAAATAGTAGTAACATCTTTATCAGCACTTAGCTTGCCATTAAGCGATTCAGTAAACAAATCCAGTTACCGGTATAACAATAAATTTTAGGCTGGAATAACTTTTCAAATGTTCATTGAATGAACTGGAATAGCAAAATAACGGCTCAAAACTATGGAAAAACTCAAAACCAAACACAGGAAAGCTAAGAAGGGAAAAGGACTGACAAAACCGGGAAGGATTGAAATGGATTGCATTAATTGTTGAAAATCTGAAAACGTTGGCCCACCTTTTTTTCAAATTTATATCAGTTTATATCTAAATGTCATTTACACAGCTGGTGAATCATTCTCAGTTGTTATGTGGCCGTGATTTTCCAAATGAAAGACTCTTGCTCTGCCAATTTGACGTTTAACTAACAACATTACACAAAATTACCTAAAACAGCGTGACCTAACCCCTTTAAAGTAAGGAAAAACTGTTGGAGTTAATTTTCTAAGTCTCATTATTGGGTCTAATCCCTTTCCATTAACTACAATGTACTAGCACTGCTTACTGTGGCAAAATTGTTCCTTTCCTCTGTTGACTCTGGTTGTGGTTGCTCTGGATAGTCTGTAACGAAAACAACAACAAAAAATTCTTAAACAATTTAACTTACTAGAAAAATTGTAATCAGAGAGGGTTTCTGGTTTGATCACACTCAATATCAACAAGTATGAATATGTGAATGATTATAATTGCAGTTTAATGAAGTATTGAAAATGATAGTATAGTAGCACTAGCTATCAGTAATGCACATGAACAATTACCTTCAAAATATTTTAGAAGATAAAGGTCCATACTGTCAAGCTTCCACCGAAATTCTTCTAGCTTGCTTGGCTTCATTTGTTGTTCAGGGACAGTACCTTCTGCATCACCTTCTGTACTACACCTGGCTTGCTCTTCTGTCAAGGCTAGGCTAGATCCGCATCGCTCTGTTAAATCAGTAGCAACGATATCATTGTCAAAATGCAGCAAACACTACCAAGTATACTTATGGTATAGCTAAATTATCTTATTTTTAAGTAATTTCACTGAATGTAGTTATGCAAAGGCTACTTTTTAGGCGAGGTTCTTATTAATTATTAGTTGTATTCTTAACTTTTTATCCTAGCTTGAAGTTTGCTCAAAACATTGGCATTTAACAAGGAGATGGGCACTTTCCATCCCCTGTAAGACTTGCACTTATCGTTTCTTTTTTTGAGGTCATCAAGGGTGCAAGACTCGCTGTTTGCAAAAGCCAGTGACATACTTTTCGTGCAATCTGTTGCCTCTCTCAACCAGTTGCTGACCTCCTGCAGTGTAAAACCAAACATTCGTTTAAATACTTGGTGTAAATAATATTATTTACTAATTTTCATTATGTTAATAATTGCTGCTCAATATTAATAGAAGTGCAAAGTTAACGCATGTGTAGCACAATGCATTTGGCTATAATAATAGGCTATTGTAAAAACTTTTACATTTAACCCATTGACTCCTGGCACTTTGCCAAAAACACATTTTTTGGACAGTTTGGAAATTTTCAGGCTGGATATGGGCCAAAGTAACTCCAACGTACGCAAAAGGCATCTGCAACATGACAGCGTGCCTTTCTTTCCACTAACAACGCTTTTTGAGAAATTTTTGCTCGGGAATGCACAGAAATCAAGGAGGAGAATTAAAGTGACTATGTCTTTAGACTTTTCAATTTTTTAATTTTCTTTGCCTTTCTGTTTTCTCCTTTTCTTAAGTTTATTTTTTGCTGTAGTGATTGCTACCAGTTCAAAAAAATTTCTGATAAAGCATCATTGAGACAGGCAATTTTTACCAT
Organism: Platygyra sinensis; assembly: GCA_019787425.1. Lineage (NCBI taxonomy): Eukaryota > Metazoa > Cnidaria > Anthozoa > Scleractinia > Merulinidae > Platygyra > Platygyra sinensis. Next base: position 44,707 of record JAHPZR010003671.1, on the reverse strand, counting down.
GGAGTAGCTAACCACATTTAATCAGAGGAAATTTACTCTGAACAGTTCACCCAACTTTGCATAATTTTGTGGATATTTCAGGCTCCATTAGCCGATCACTCTAATCTGGGTATCATTGGAAAGATCCTTTCATCCAGCAGAAGTTGTGCATAAATGATTGCAATGCTGCTCAAATGTGATGATGTCAGAAATAGAACAAAGGCCAAGGCATGTCATGGCTGGTTACGGCCAGTAGGGGAGTCAATGGGCTAAATGCCTGTCATATTACCATGAGTTGTAATACATATGATCAAAAAATTTAATAAGCTTGTCATTTGAAAAAGATATCGCTGACAAACAAGTTAATTTGTGTACTGAAGATTCATTCACTTCCATTTTTTGTGCGCTTGTTTTGCTATCGAGATAACAGCGTAAGTTAGATCACGATTTAGAATTCACTTTATTTAGCTGTAATAGCTGGCAAGAATGCATGGGCTACAGTAGCTTTTGATTAGTTACAATACAAACAGAACTTTTTTAAAGCCCAACTTAACACATGTCATGCTGCCCCCTTATTTGTTTGGCTCTTTATAAACACTAGATCAATTAATAATTATCTGAGAAACAGACTATTGAAATTGAAATAAAGAAGCACTTTTTACCTTCAGAGAGACCTGTGCAAATCCCTCCAGTGCAGAGGTTTTAATGCCAATTGACATCACAAATTTTTCTTTCACCGCCACTTTGACAGTGGGATTTAACCACGTAAGAACCTGAAAATGTGTAAAGTATATAGCTTATTAATTAATTCTTTGAGTAAAACTTATTTCATAGAGTGCTCGACCTATTATTTAATATATATTTTAACCAGGTTAGATTTTGATCTGCTAATAATAATATGTAATAAATTCCTTAACGTAAAACATTCAAAATAAAAGATATTCGTTACAAATCATGTCGCTTTCACTGGAATTGTTACATGTAAGTTGCATACTAGCCTACGTAGCAGGCGTATAAAGGGGAAGGAGGGGGGAGGAGGTAGAGAATTCGGGGAAGGAAACTTTCCCCACCCCACTCCTCTGTTTTTTTTTTCCAAGAATTCTCTTCTTCCTCCCTCACCCTTCCCCCTTGCATACAACCTCGTGATCTTCACTCAGTCACTTAACATCACATTTACTTATAAAGTTATAATACTACTATTGAATGGTGGAAGCTAGGGCACAACACAGTGGTTTGGGTATTGAAACGTAATGCTTTAAATGAGATTTCTTTTTTTATTGCTGACCAGTTGTTCTGACTTTGCCATACTGATTTCTGTGGCTACTTTTTGCCAAACAATGTTCTTACCGAGATAGGTATTTTCCTATTACGTAGTGATTCTAAAAAACCTGGTAATTTTGTCTTGATCTGACCTTCTGCATTATTTAAATCTTGACTTTGCTTACATTTGATTCATCTGTCTCCAGTTTGTAAAGAATACTTCTCTGCAGTCTGGTTATTATATCCTCTTTTTGAACCATTTGATTCTGGTTAAGTACTTCAGCAACCACTTTGCAGGTGTCTGGATTGATACCAGCCGATGCATGGAACTAATAATTGATGACAGAAGTTATATTCTAAATACAATTATTATATGAAACATTAATTTTGTAATTATTACCCTATAAAACTAAATACTTCAATGCAGAAAATTAATATTTATTTCATAAATTAAAAGCCATTCATTTCATTGATGTGCAGCAGACATGACAAACTATTTTTAGCATCCAGGTTGATCATATACCTCATGTATTTTTTTGTGAAAGTTATCACACATGTCCAATACACTCAAAGTGTGTCGAGTCGTCTGTATGTATAGACAAGTCGTCTTGGCAAAAGTCATGCCGTGAAATTCATGAAGTCATCCTTACCGGAAGTTGACAAACCGTACAGGAAGTCTGACTACAGTCACCGGAAATGGTCATACTACGTGAATGGGGGGTGGAAATGTCGTCGAGTCGTCACGACTCGACACGAGTTGACACGACTCGTTACTTCCAGAAGTCGACTCGACTTTATATGGCTAAAAACGCGCTTGCAGACAAAAGCATAAAAGAAATGAAACAAGAAGCCATGCAATGTATACCTCGTTCTGTAAACTTGTGCAGACAAATGACACGTTTTAAATAAAGTCGTGTGCAGGAAACCAAACTGGGCATCCAAACAAAAAGCCATGCAATGTATACCTCGTTCTATAAACTTGTGCAGACAAATGACCCTTTTTGTGCAGGAAATAAAATTGTGCATCGAAACAAGAAGCCGTGGAAAGTAGAACTCAATCATTATAGTTATGCAGAAGAGCGATCAATGTCGTCGAGTCGTCACGACTCGTTACTTCCAGAAGTCGACTCGACTTTATATGGCTAAAAACGCGCTTGCAGACAAAAGCTCAAAAGAAATGAAACAAGAAGCCATGCAATGTATACCTCGTTCTGTAAACTTGTGCAGACAAATGACACGTTTTAAATAAAGTCGTGTGCAGGAAACCAAATCGGGCATGCAAACAAAAAGCCATGCAATGTATACCACTTTCTATAAACTTGTGCAGACAAATGACCCTTTTTGTGCAGGAAATAAAATTGTGCATCGAAACAAGAAGCCATGGAAAGTAGAACTCAATCATTATAGTTATGCAGAAGAGCGAAAAATTTTTACCACAAACATCGGCCCGTACATACAAATCGGATCATATAACGGGTTGTCTCAACCGCTTCCCAATGTTGTCATTGTTTTGTGTCATAACAACAAAAGGTGAGACAGGGAGACTGGGGACGAAGCTAGGGTTGCTTTTACTGTTTTCTCGAGAGAGTTGTTCGGAGTTGATGGTTTTATTATAGTATGGCGACTGTTTTGGAGGATATCGATCGTTCTTCTCGACTCCTGTTTGTGTTCAAAAGCATTGGAGATGTCTTCATTAGAATGGTAGGGCTAGCCTCTGTGATCGAGAAATTTGTTTGGGGTGAACGTGAAAAGGAACAAGTGGAAAAAAAAGTTGGTGGCGAGGAGAAAGCCGTAAGCAGCTGCTTCGTTGCAGAAACACAAAATATCCTCCACTTTTATTCTTCGGTGCTGAAGTCGGATAGAGAATTATTTCGCGAATTCCACGACTTTTCTTTGAAGTGTGGCAAGCCTATTGCAACTGTTCTGAGTTCATCGAGGGTGAACTGTCGAAAGTGTGCAAAGAAGTTGGCTTTTGAGAATAAGGTAATTCCTGTTGTCATTTATAGCAACCGGCGCGGTACTTATTTGGGCTCACGACTTACTAAAGTGTGCCGTAAATGTAAAATTTACGAACACCATGGTTATTGGTCTGTCGAAGGTAAGCGTCGTTTTAACAGCGACTCTGCTTCATCGGAGTTTCTTCTCTCATCCGAAGACACTGCGTTTGAGATTGATGTTTTAGCTGAATTGAGCAATTTGCTTGTTATCGGAGCGGTTAACAAAGTGCCATTATAATGATTTATGGGGTATAGAGAAGATGCTGTTCCACCTAAACAAGATAATGCACCTTATTTTCATTTCGAAATTTAAAGTTCCTATTGTGTAAACATCAATAAATATAGATTGCCACAACAAACATATTGGTTCTATTTCGAATCCATGACCTTGAAATAATTCAACTCCCTCACGAGCCGCCAATAACACCGCAGAGTAATTGTACGCATGGCATTATCATCTCTAAATCCATGACATCACAAACATCGCATGAAAAAAATGCACTCACTTTTCCCATCTTTCCTTCACTGAAGTTGGGTGATAATTTTTATACTGGATGATAAAAAATACATACTTCACATTATAATTTTTGGACACAATTTAATCCAAGAGCTTCTTTTTAATTTTTTCACCAAAAAAAAAATTATATAAAAAGAAGTCTTTAAGAATACCCTAAATAAACTTTTAGATTTTCAAATTAGAGGATTGTCTGAAAAACATTTCCCAGGGTTTCAAGTTTTTCAAGATATTTTACCAAAGCTACCTCAAGAACAGATAGCAAATAGGTGAAAAATAGCAAGAATTAGGTCTCCTTCAAGATTTGTTCTTGCCATGGCAACAGTCTGCAAAATACTAATATGAACAAAAACAATTTCAGATGTAGCGATTCTTCACTGTGAATGCCAGGTCTTTGAAGCCAAAATAAAATAATTTTTGGATTATTGTACCTCTTCAGGTGTAGTACTAAAAATACAATAGAAATACCGAAGTGTCTATTTTCATGCCGTTTTCGTAAGATGAATGGACCTTCCCGTCTTCACGCGGAGCTATTCGCAGTAAACCACAACTTCGTCGACAATGTTTTCTGAATGGAAAAATCAACTGAAATCAAACTCGTTTGGTTAGACAGGACAATTCAAAATATACACATCCAAAACCTCATTTTAATCCATTATTACGATAGAATCCAAATCCTATTACTCAGGATACCTGCGGCAACAACATCGCCGTTCAACACGAGTTTTCGATTGATCATATTTGTAATGGCACAGATATTCTTCACAAACTTTCCACTAACCCAACAAGGACAATAAAAAATTAGTTTCCTGGAAGCTTTTTCTATGTTACACCAGGTTACACCACTTAAACTACAGCTAAAATCGAATGCGAACAAATGATGCTAAATATGGCTCACCCTTCCGCGTACTTAGCTCAATCTCCATGACACAAATCCTTATACAACGATTTAACAAATTTTTTATTCCTGAGACATAAATAGGCCATTTTTGATCAAATACGGATCGAGCAAACATGAACAACAACCTATCAGGTGAGTACTTCATATAAGAGAAATTTTCTCCCGAGGATGACTGCTGACCGCTTACACCGCACTGGTGCATATTCATTCCGCTCGCTGTGGCGTAGAGGTCCCTTTTACAAACAATTCCAATTCACATTTCGTAGACTGACTATTCCAAACAACGACTATTGTAAACCCATGGCCACTCGAAATGACTTGAGAAACCATTAAAAACCTTTCGTTTCTTGCACACGCATTTCGCTACTAAAACTTATAATAACTTGTCTGACGAAGTTTATACAACGAAGTATACATTGCGTACGTGGGTTCCGAACTGGTTTTATTTGCACGCGTAGTTTAAAAGTTAATTTTGTTTGCACATGCTTGAATCGACACCCCCACCACAAACACTTCAAGCACTTTTATTATAAATCGCGCTCTGTCATCTCGACTGTTCGTAAAGTCAAGTCGTGTCGACTCGTAGCGACTCGAGACGACTCGACAACATTTTTTACACCCCCACAGAAACCACTTCACGCACTCTTTGCTAAGACACACTCTGTCGACTCGACAGTTCCCTAAGACGACTTGTGTCCACTCGTAGCGACTTGACACGACTCGACAACATTTTATACCCCCAACACAAACACTACAAACACGGCTTTTATACTAAGTCTCATTCAGTCAACTCGACAATTCCCTAAGACGAGTCGTGTCCACTCGTAGCGACTTGACACGACTCGACGACATTTTACCCCCACCACAACCACTACAAACACGGCGTGTATACTACGTCTCATTCAGTCAACTCGACAATTCCCTAAGACGAGTCGTGTCCACTCGTACCGACTTGACACGACTCGACGACATTTTATACCCCCACCACAACCACTACAAACACGGCGGCTTTTATACTAAGTCCCACTCTGTCGACTCGACAATTCCCTAAGACGAGTCGTGTCCACTCGTAGCGACTTGACACGACTCGACGACATTTTATACCCCCACCACAACCACTACAAACACGGCTTTTATACTAAGTCTCATTCAGTCAACTCGACAATTCCCTAAGACGAGTCGTGTCCACTCGTGCCGACTTGACACGACTCGACGACATTTTATACCCCCACCACAACCACTACAAACACGGCTTTTATACTAAGTCTCACTCTGTCGACTCGACTGATCGAGTTTGCCTTTTCGTCGAGGGTCGAGGGTCGAGGGTAACTAGTCGAGGGTCGAGGGTAAATGGTCGAGGGTCGAGGGTAAACGGTCGAGGGTCGAGGGTCGAAAAATTTTTCACAATTATTTTTGAACGTCGTCGAATCAAAATTTCGTGTTTACTCGAGTTTTTTAGCCTGTTCAGGGCTTTCGTTAGTTGAAACAGGCATTTGTTGTACTCCCGGGTTATACTGTAGTTTCCCTTAAACTGTTGACTCGACCCTCGACCAAAAGGCAAACTCTAAATTAATGATTTGGAAATCCAGCGTTCAAAATTTTGTTCAATTTAAAACCTAGAAATCCCAAATAAAGCAACCAAAGGTTAGAAGCGTGACAGGAAGTTCAACATCATTGAACTGTTGACTGTTCTTCCGGACTGTTCGTAAGAGATGGTATAAAGAGAATTTTGAAGCAGGATCTCAGTTGTAATTTTCTTTAACTGTAAGACATTTAAAGGGTCGTCTCTTTTAGGACTAATAGAGTACAATGTATGGGCATTTTTTCTTGAAAGAAAGTTTTAGACGTAAGAAAGACTTAATTTCGAGAAAACATCCGGTATTTCCCATTGAGAAATTTCTATTTCTTGTACTATCTAGGAATGTGATAATAAGACCTTATTATCCAATTTCCGCTCTCTAATCTGTCAAGCGATCACTTACGATTGGTTAAAAAGTAACAACAAATTTCAAACTTTTAGCTCTAAAGAGTGGTCGAAGTCGTTTAAGAGAGGTAGTTGCATACAGGAAGTTTCAAATATGGAGATTTGAAGCGGTAACGTTTGGTATTTCAGAAACCTGGTTGCCGGAACAGAGGTGGTCGCTTACAGTAGGTGGTCGCAACCGGATGTTCGCCCGTATCACAGCGCCATACAACGTGTCTGTTTTTTTTATTATTATTAGCACCGGCCTAAAGCGTGTCTTTATTTTCGTTTCTCCGCTGCCGGTTTGGTGTACATCTCTTATGGGTTATATGGATTCTGCCAATAAAGAATACAACCGCCAATCGAGTAAACCAACTTAAACCAAGCTCAAGTGTTACTGAGACAGATAGTAACTGGTTGTGAATTTTTTCTTCTTATCAGGCGGCATGCTAGCTAATCACCTAATTATCACGCGGTCCCGTTCTCTTTGCACAACAAACTTCTTTGGAACGGCAGTTAGTCATTTTAACAGTCATGTAGACAATATTAAATAGTGATAGCAGAAACCCAGAAATTCAATGGGTTTCGCTCCCTGGATTTCAGGGAATGGGTTATTAAATGGTTATTAACAGAATACGACAGGGGATATTTTCGAGTTACCATCTTTTGAATTCGTAAATTTTATATGGCCTCGAGACTCGAATGTATGCCGACTAGCTGGGGGCTAGCTAGTGTGGCAAACTTTGGAGTCTGGGAGTGTTTCTTTGAGTGACAGCCGTCACTACCTCCATGTTCTCTGCCGTTCCAGCTTCATACTTGCTCATCTTCTCAGGACTCGGCAAAGCTTCAGACTCAAGATCTTCTCTTGTTCAATTTATGGAATCATTAACCAACCGTAAGTGATCGCTTGACAGATTGAGAGCGGAAATTGGATAATAAGGTGCTTATTATCACATTCCTAGATAGTACAAGAGATAGAAATTTCTCATGGGAAATACCGGATGTTTTCTCGAAATTAAGTCTTTCTTACGTCTAAAACTTTCTTTCAAGAAAAAATGCCCATACATTGTACTCTATTAGTCCTAAAAGAGACGACCCTTTAAATGTCTTACAGTTAAAGAAATTACAACTGAGATCCTGCTTCAAATTCTCTTATACCATCTCTTACGAACAGTCCGGAAGAACAGTCAACAGTTCAATGATGTTGAACTTCCTGTCACGCTTCTAACCTTTGGTTGCTTTATTTGGGATTTCTAGGTTTAAATGAACAAAATTTTGAACGCTGGATTTCCAAATCATTAATTTAGAGTTTGCCTTTTGGTCGAGGGTCGAGTCAACAGTTTAAGGGAAACTACAGTATAACCCGGGAGTACAACAAATGCCTGTTTCAACTAACGAAAGCCCTGAACAGGCTAAAAAAACTCGAGTAAACACGAAATTTTGATTCGACGACGTTCAAAAATAATTGTGAAAAATTTTTCGACCCTCGACCATTTACCCTCGACCCTCGACCGTTTACCCTCGACCCTCGACCATTTACCCTCGACCCTCGACTAGTTACCCTCGACCCTCGACCCTCGACGAAAAGGCAAACTCGACTGATCGAGTCGACACCACTCGTATCGACTCGAGACGACTCCACTACATTTTATACAACCCCACCACAACCACTTCAAGCACTTTTATACTAAGTCTCACACTATCAACTAGACAAATCAAAAGTCGGTGGTGTCGACTCGTAACGCAAGTAACTTATGAACCTAACTTCCTGTAGAAACCAGCGAATACTACTTCAACTTCCGGACAGTAAAGTAACTACAGAATACATATAGCTTCCGGTAAGACGAGTCGACAGCAAACGTTGCACGACTCGACTCACTTTGGGTGTATTGGACAACCCTCGAAAAAAATACAGACAAATGTATGGAATATTAAGAAAAACTAGTTCAGGCGACCTATAGGAAAGCTACATCCTTCAAACTTGGTGAATACAATCTTCTACGTAGTGTTTTATAACGTTTTGATCCACAAATTGTGAAAATTCAATTTTGGAAGAGTTTATTTCCTATCGGATTCCCATACAAACCACTGTAATTTCTAACCGCTTTGCCTACCCGTCAAGATGGCGTCGAAAACCATGATAAGGCCTATTTTACCTCTGTGCAATCTTTACTTGGTGTAGGAAACAAAAGGCGGATGTTACATCCGAAAAAATAACCTTAAATCCAACCCAAGGGGATACAATTTGTTATTTTATTCTTATTATCTTTTAACAACGCGGAAATTAAAAATTTTCTAGAAGTTTCTCTTTGTTTGTTGTGACCCAGGACCGGATTGCTCCTGGAACCACTCATCCTAAAAACCTACTGCTGTATTTTTGGTAATTAAAGTATTAATTACTGTTAATCAGTTGCAATGCATTCTGATAGAATCATGTCATTATTTGTCTTTATTCATTTTTCATTGGTTTTGATACAACTTCATTATAGATTCCTACAGACCTTGTTCGCCAAAAATACATCACGATGAAAAAAAGAGCCGAATTTTTGTTTATATTATCTATTGTTGGGCTAAAATGGGTTAAGTTCTAAAGTACCTGTACTGCAACGTCGGTGGGGATATAACAAGATAATTTGATTCTCTTACGACAGGATACGTTAAGGTCTAAACCATTTCTTTATGAAGTGTTTATCATAACACCAAAAATCACCTGAGATTAAGGGAAAGCAAAGTCCCTGTGTTTTTTTCCCGTTTTTTGCATATCTAAATTTGTTTTTGCAGAGTATTATGATACGGTTCATTTCATAATGACAAGAGGTCGCGACAGTTCTTTTATAAAATGTTTTACAAACTGGTTTTGGTTATGTTTCTCAGTTAAAATTTCTTGTTAGGCTAGGAACAAATGTTTTGCTGGGCTTTTGATTCACCCGACGAAGTACAGTGAACTTCATTTAGGCCGTCGTTTGAAGAAAACCTCAGGAACTCCTACTTCTTCAGCCATTTCAACTTGAGTAAAAATAACAAACACAATGCCTGTTATAAACATAACGAGACAACGCATTTTGTAAAAACTTTCATGTATAAAACTTGACGTTTCGCATCCTCCAACATACATCTTCAGAAGTAACAGTTACCAAAACTACAATTAAATTTAAACACGAAGACTACTACCAAATAATGAAAGTAAAGACAATGAAAAAAAAATGAATAACAAAAAAATAAACAGACCTACTTAGATCTGCTGGAAAAATATAAATGGCTAGTAGTGAAGAAGTTTCTCACTTCCAACATTTTCACTAAGCGCTAGTTTTCATTCGCGAATCAACAAAGTTTCCTTAATTTGCAGTGTATATTAGACTGTGCAGTGGCTAAAAACGGGATCACTTTAACATTTTCAAGAAAAAAAACCTATCGTAACCTTAAGTTGCTAATGCACTTGAAGTTAGGATAGCTTTCTTTCTTATCTTAAAATCATGTGGTCATCTTGTCTCCTTGGCTGATTTCAAGATTTCTATGCGTCTGATCACGAGTCGAGTGAGGTATTTGCAGGGTTGGAAATTGCGATAACTCCTGTATGACTAAGTTAAAAAGCAGGTAACGTTTTAAAAAAACTTCTTGAGTATTCTCCTGGCGGAATATGTGCGCGCAGGAAACGGGAGCTTTCTTAACAGTGCAGCTGATGCCAAAAAGGTGCCTATTGGCTGACTATTTGTGGTAATTGGCGAGGATCGAATTAGCGGTTAATCATGGCAATGGATTCCTATGGAATTAATGTTATTGAGTTGGTTCTATTAATCTTCACGTTTGTTTTGCGATATGCCAACCTCTCACACGCTTAGGAGTTCGTTGGAGTCACCCTGCGCGTCAAAATATCCCCGCATGAAAAGCAGCCCATTTTTGTTGATGTTATCTATTGTGTTTGGCTAAAAAATGCCTAAACTCAGACGCAGTTTGGAAAACATAGTGCAAAAGAATATGTCAAGGCTGCGCATAGATTATAGAGAATATGGTGTGGAACTTTAGCTGTCTGGGAAAATGAATTGGCATTCCTATGTCGTGCAAAACAGAATCCTTGGTTGTCGGAATCCTCAGTGCACCGGTCGCACAGTAGGCCGCGCACAAAGGGGACGAGCATACTAATTCACAACAGGGCTAATCATGACTCCTAAAGCAAGCCGGTGATAAGAAAAATTGTGTATTCCTTTGTGAACGGTACACTAGGACAGTATCACAGATGCTTTAGATAATTGTCCAGTTTTCAAAACAATATTGGATAAGGACGAAGATCTCAGCAGTGAAAAAGGCGTTAACTTTCTCGCCCATGGTTTGCACGAAGAATGTATCATATGTGATATTTTATCTATACTTTTACCATAGGGGAGTATTATAAAACTTTCTGAGGTCTTCCTGCTTGGCTAGGTTAATTGTGTGACCATAAAAAAAAAAGGAGAGGCTTGAGGCGCTCGACTGAAAATCGACACTGTATCCTGAAATCCTAGTGCTGATGATGTAATTAGGATTAAGTCAGTTGGCAGATGGCAATCGCGATAGTAATCAGGTCATTATGTTGGCTTTATTGCAATCTTCATTGTTTTTAATACACTCGATATCAGTATTCGTCGCAGAATTGCCAGGTTGGCTCGCTAGGCAATATGTTGCCTATCTCGATGAATAAAGCCGTCAACTTTTGTTAATGTGATTCATTAACGTGGTACGTTTCCGAAATGTAATTGTGATAGCAAACGTCGGGCTGGTACATAAGAGGAGAGCATAAGGTCCCTGTGTTTTTTTTTCCAGATGTTTTTCTGCATATCTAAATTGTCTCCGTAGAATTGAGTTCTTGATTACGGTTCATTTCTTCATACAAGATGGACGCGGTCAATTCTTTTTTAAAATGTTTTTGCAAACTGGTTGCTGGTTGATGTAATGTTCTTGTTAGGGTAAGTAAATTACAGATAGTTTTGCTGGGCTTTAGATTCACAGCCGTATGAAGTACTAGTGATACTTCATTTAGGCGCTTCGTTAAAGAAACTCAAGGGAATTTCTCTTTGTAGGAATGTTGTGACCCAGAGACGGATTGCTCTCTGGAACCAACTGTGATCCTAAAAACCTTACTGCTGGATATTTTTGGGTAAAAAAAAAATAAAAGGATATATATACTGTTTAATCGCTGTTGCATTAGGCTTTCTGATAGAATCATGTCAGTGATTTGGCTTTCCTTCATTTATCATTTGGTTTTGCTACAACTTCGTTATAGATTGACTGAGACACCTCTGTTGCGCCAAAATATATAACATTGCAACGATGAATTAAAGAGACGAACTTTTGTTATATTTAGCTATTGTTTGTGCTAAAAACGTGTTTTAGATTTCTAAGTATCGTCTGTAGGCTGGCAACGTCGGTGGGGGTAGCAGACAAGATAATTTGTGGCTGCTCTTACGACGGGATTACGTTAAGTCTATAAAAACCATTTCTTTTTATTTAGTGTTAGTCATAGACAGGATGCCAAGAATACGTCCTGCCATTAAGGGAGAGGGATTCTTTGGGGCATGATCTGAATTTGTTTTGCGAGATATCTTGATGACGTGTTCAGTTCATGCATGTACACGAGGACGCGACGAGATTCTTTTGTAAAAAAAATGCTCTTCAGTTGGTTCTGGATATGTTTCTTAACCTTTTGATAGGGCTAGAGACAAATCTTTTTGCCGGGCTTTTGATTACACCCTGAATTGTTAGCCAGAGAACTATCATTTATAGGCTCTAGTTGAAGAAACGCTGCGAGGAATGCGGGTCACAGTGGGAGTTACCACTTCAATGACTTGGGGAAGATAGATCTAAAAAGGAGGCGGGCCTTTTTTGGAAAAAAAAAAATATTGATCTATAAATAACCAATGCATGTTCCTAATATTACTGAATAGAGAAATTAATACGTTATTGTCGGGAAACATAATTGGCTATGGCCTTAGTGTCGCACAAGCGCGGCAGAATTTCCTCCCGATTAATTGGGCAATTTTCAAACAGTATGGATAATACGTCGCAGTGGCCGGTGAAAAAAGGGCGCTTACTTTCTCTAGCTTCATTTGACCGAGGGTTCAGGTACAGTGTGTATTTTATCTTATCTTTTAACGACGAGTAGGTGATTAAAAACTTCTAGATTAGTTTCTCTTTGGAAAAATATGTGACCTGCTAGTAACCGGAGCGCGTCTACTGGAAAATGCCCCTGTGATCTAAAACTTACTGCTGATATTTTGGAAAAAAATGGATTATTAATTACGTGTTAATTCAGATTGGTCAGATGGATTCCGTATGGAATTATGTATTAGTTGGTCTATTCAATCTTCACTGTTTTGCGATAATACTTAACTCCACACCTTAGATTCCGTGGATCGGCCTGTAGGCTGTCATAAAATTATCTCGTCTGAAAAAAACAGGGGCCCAATTTTTGTTTGGAGGGTTTATCTATTGTTGGCTAAGCAAAGCTACAACGCGATACGCCTTTGGAATGCAATATTGCAGAAAGAATTGTCAAGCCGCTAATATAGAGATACTTTACTTGTCTTGGAAAATAATTGGCATTTCCGCTAGTGTCGGCAAACCGAACTTGGGTTCTGTACCTCGTGGCACCGTTTGCTACATAGAGCCGCGCACAAGGAGCGTCATACTCATCACATAATCGAGGCTTAATTCATAATGACTTTCCTAACTCAAGGCTGGAAAAGGCCGTGTAAAGCACAATTGTTATTTCTTTGTGAACCGTTTTGGTATGCCTAGGACACGACCGCAGAACTACGATTAATTGTCTGGGGGGGGGGGGGTGTTCTAAGACAATATGGAAGAGGACAAGTCTCCAGGAAGCAATAGGCGTTACTTCTCGCGACTCTATTATTGCACGCGCTTAAGAATGTACAAATGTATATTTTTATCTATCTTTTAGAACTACCGCTATGGGGAGTATTTACTAAAACTTTCTTAGAAGGTTTCATTCTTGCAGGAATGTGTGACCCAAGTTACGGAGGTCGCTCTGCTCGGAATACCTGATCCTGAAATTCTAACTGCTGAGTGATTAATTAGATTAATCAGTTGCAATCATCGCGATAGAATCTGTCCATTAGTTGGCTTTATTCAATGCTTGCGATTGTTTTTATATGCGCAAAATACAACTTATAATCAGTAATTGCGGTCTGAGCTGTGGCAGTTCTCGCTACAATGAATGTACATCTCGATGAAAAATGCCAATTTTTGTTAATGTTTTAGTCTATTAAGAGGCGTGGTGATAACGGTTTCCTAAAAGTAATTGTGATATCAGAGCGTCGGCGCTGTACTAAGGGGATGAGCAAGGTCGCCTGTGTTTTTTTTCCTCTGTTTTTTTGGGGTCAGTATCTAAATTTGTCTCCGAAGATTCTTGTATATAAACGCTTGCATTTCATCATGAACATACGAGGACGCGGCATTATTCTTTTTAAATGTTGTCAAACATGGTTCTTGGGGGGTGGGTTATGTTAGTTCTTGCTTAGTTTGGTCAGAATAATATTTTTGCTGGCTTAGATCACCCGAGAAGTACATGAAGTAGCTTCATTTAGGACCTTCGGTTAAAGTTAAACCTCAGGAAATATTCTCTTTTAGGAATGTGTGAGCCCAGAACGGATTGCTGCCGACGCACTGATACTAAACTAATACCTACTGCTGATATTTTGGTAAATGGTAAGGTATTAATACTGTTGAATCTGTTGCAATGGCTTTCTATAGAATCATGTCAGTATTTGGTGGCTTGCTTGGCTTTCATTTTATCATTGGTTTTGTATCACAAAACTTTCATTTATAGATTGCGTGAGTTTACTCATATGTTGGCGCCAAAAATATACATCACGATGAAAATAAAGAGTCGACTTATTAGTTATAATATCTTATTGTTTGGGCTAAAGCGGGGTAATTTCTAAATAGTAGCCGATGTACTGCAGACGTCGTGGGCGTGATCTTACGGCATAGATAATTTAGATGCTCTCGACACAAACAACGTATACCCGTTTCAAGGTCTAAAGGCATTTGCTTTATTTTAGTGTCTAGTCTATGATAACACCTAAAATCACGCTCCATTAAGGGGTAGTAGGCATTTCTTGGGCATATCTAAATTTGTTGGGCAATATCTTGATTACGGTCTGTTCTATCATGACAAGAGGACGCGACTAATTTCTTTTGTAATCAAGTATGTTCTTCTAAGTTGGTTCTGGGTTGTTCTTAGCATTGTTAGATAGGGCTAGGACACAATGATTTTGCTGGCTTTTGATACACCCGCTTAGAAGTACAGTAGAACATCATTCTAGGCCTCTGGCGTTGGAAAATACGGCGTGCAGAGATTATCCACATTCATGACTAGAACTAATAAGCGCCTTTTTTGGAAATTGACTAAAATAACCAAAGCAAGCCAAGCGACAGAGAATTACTTGACTTTATTGTCTGGGATAATATATTGGCTACCCTTAGGTCGGGCAAAACCGGCAGAATTCCGATTAGATTGTCAATTTAAAAAAAAGGCCTTTGTTTCTACTCATGAGGTGGTAACTTCCTGAGGTTTCTTCAACGACGGCCTAAATAATGTTCTCTGTACTTCTAGGGTGAATCAAAAGCCCAGCAAAATATTTGTCCTAGCCTATCAAAAAGTTAAGAAACATACCCAGAACAAACTGAAAGAACATTTTACAAAAGAATTGTCGCGTCCTCTTGTCATGATGAAATGAACCGTATCAAGATATTCTGCAAAACAAATTTAGATATGCAAAGAAGCTCTCCCTTAATGGCAGGTGATTTTGGTGTCATGACTAACACTAAATAAAGAAATGGTTTAGACTTAACGTATCCCGTCGTGAGAGCATCAAATTATCTTGTTATACCTCCACCGACGTTGCACTACAGTTACTTTAGAAACTAACCCCTTTTTAGCTAAAAATCGGGCTCTTTTTTCATCGAGATCTTTTTTCGGTGAACAAGGTACGAAGGAATCTATAATGAAGTTGTATTAAAAACAATGAAGATTGAACAAAACCTAATAATGACATGATTCTATCAGAATGCATTGCAACTGATTAACCCTTTAGTGCCCAAGGGGTCTCCCTTTGACGAGTAAAATCGTCTGGCGTTAGACAGAGTAAAATCTACAAGTCACTATTGGGCATTAAAGGGTTAAAGGAGTGCCAATTATTTTCCCAGACAATATAGTATTTTCTTTATTAGGCTGCTTGGTTAACTTTAGTGAATTTCAAAATGGTCTTTGTTTCTAGTCATGAAGCACTAACTTCCTGAGGTTTCTTTAACGACGGCCGAAATGAAGTTCACTGTACTTCTCGGGTGAATCAAAAGCCCAGCAAAATATTTGTCTTACCCTAACAAGAACTTAACTAACACAACCAGAACCAAATTGAAAAAAATTTTAAAAAGAATTGCCGCGTCCTCTTGTCATGATGAAATGAACCGTATTAAGATATTCTGCAAAACAAATTTAGATATGCAAAAAACATCGGAAAAAAAAAACGCAGGGACCTTGCTCTCCCTTAATGTCAGCCCGACGTTGTATCACAATTACTTTAGAAACTTACCACGTTTAATTGATAACATTAACAAAAATTGGGCTTTTTTTCATCGAGATGCACATTTTTAGCGAGCAACTGGTCCGACGGAATCTGATATGAAGTTGTATTAAAAACAATGAAGATTGAATAAAGCCAACTAATGACATGATTCTATCGCGATGCATTGCAACTGATTAATCCTAATTAATCCTCAGCAGTAGGATTTCAGGATCAGTGATTTCCAGGAGCGCTCCGTTCTGGGTCACACATTCCTGCAAGAGAAACCTCTAGAAAGTTTTTAATCTCCCCATGGTTAAAAGATAAGATAAAATATCACATTGTACATTCTTGGGTTGAAATGGGCGAGAAAGTTAACGCCTTTTTCCTGGAGACTTGTCCTTTTCCATATTGTTTTGAAAACTGACAATTATCGTAAAGTTCTGGGTTCTGTCCTAGTGTACCGGTTCACAAAGGAATAACAATTGTTCTTTCACCGGCTTTGTTTAGGAGTCATTGATTAGCTGTTGTGAATTGTATGGTCCTTTGTGGCGGCTCTTGTGAACCGGTGCACGAGGACAGAACCAAGTTCTGTTTTGCCGACACTAGGAATGCCAATTATTTTCCCAGACAGTAAAGTATTCTCTATATTTGGCTGCTTGACAATTCTTTTGCAATATGTTTTCCAAACTGGTTCTGGTTTTGTCTTTTTAGCCAAACAATAGATAACATAAACAAAAATTGGGTTGTTTTTTCATGGAGATATTTTTGACGCTCAGGGTCCAACGGAATCTAATGTGGAGTTGTATCGAAAACAGTGAAGATTGAATAGAACCAACTAATAACATAATTCCATCGGAATCCATTGCAACTGATTAACCGTAATTAATCCTCCATTTACCAAAAATATCAGCAGTAGGTTTTTAGAATCACTGATTTTCAGGAGCGCTCCGTTCTGGGTCACATATTCTTCCAAGAGAAACTTCTAGAAGTTTTTAATCTCCTCGTTGCTAAAAGATAAGATAAAATAACAAACTGTACCTCCCTGGGTTCAAATGAGTGAGAAATTTAAGGCTTTTTTTCACTGGACACTGGACGTTTTCCATAATGTTTTGAAAATTGACAATTAATCGGGAAATTCTGCCGGTTTTGCCGACACTAGGATGCCAATTATTTTCCCAGACAATAAAGTATTAATTCTCTTCGTTTGGTTGCTTGGTTAATTTTAGTCAATTTCCAAAAAAGGGCCTTTGTTTCTAGTCATGAAGTGGTAACTTCCTGAGGTTTCTTCAACGAGAGCCTAAATGATGTTCTCTGTACTTCTAGGGTGTATCAAAAGCCCAGCAAAATATTTGTCCTAGCCTATCAAAAAGTTAAGAAACATACCCAGAACCAACTTGAAGAACATTTTACAAAAGAATTGTCGCGTCCTCTTGTCATGATGAAATGAACCGTAACAAGATATTCTGCAAAACAAATTTAGATATGCAAAGAAGCTCTCCCTTAATGGCAGGTGATTTTGGTGTCATGACTAACACTAAATAAAGAAATGGTTTAGACTTAACGTATCCCGTTGTGAGAGCATCAAATTATCTTGTTGTACCCCCCACCGACGTTGCAGTACAGGTACTTTAGAAATTAACCCGTTTTAGCCAAACAATAGATATTATAAACAAAAGTTCGTCTCTTTTTTCATCGTGATGTATTTTTTGGCGAACAAGGTCTCACGTAATCTATAACGAAGTTGTATCAAAACCAATGATAAATGAAGAAAGCCAAATACTGACATGATTCTATCAGAAAGCATTGCAACTGATTAACCCTTTAGTGCCCAAGGGGTCTCCCTTTGACGAGTAAAATCGTCTGGCGTTAGACAGAGTAAAATCTACAAGTCACTATTGGGCATTAAAGGGTTAAAGGAGTGCCAATTATTTTCCCAGACAATATAGTATTTTCTTTATTAGGCTGCTTGGTTAACTTTAGTGAATTTCAAAATGGTCTTTGTTTCTAGTCATGAAGCACTAACTTCCTGAGGTTTCTTTAACGACGGCCGAAATGAAGTTCACTGTACTTCTCGGGTGAATCAAAAGCCCAGCAAAATATTTGTCTTACCCTAACAAGAACTTAACTAACACAACCAGAACCAAATTGAAAAAAATTTTAAAAAGAATTGCCGCGTCCTCTTGTCATGATGAAATGAACCGTATTAAGATATTCTGCAAAACAAATTTAGATATGCAAAAAACATCGGAAAAAAAAAACGCAGGGACCTTGCTCTCCCTTAATGTCAGCCCGACGTTGTATCACAATTACTTTAGAAACTTACCACGTTTAATTGATAACATTAACAAAAATTGGGCTTTTTTTCATCGAGATGCACATTTTTAGCGAGCAACTGGTCCGACGGAATCTGATATGAAGTTGTATTAAAAACAATGAAGATTGAATAAAGCCAACTAATGACATGATTCTATCGCGATGCATTGCAACTGATTAATCCTAATTAATCCTCAGCAGTAGGATTTCAGGATCAGTGATTTCCAGGAGCGCTCCGTTCTGGGTCACACATTCCTGCAAGAGAAACCTCTAGAAAGTTTTTAATCTCCCCATGGTTAAAAGATAAGATAAAATATCACATTGTACATTCTTGGGTTGAAATGGGCGAGAAAGTTAACGCCTTTTTCCTGGAGACTTGTCCTTTTCCATATTGTTTTGAAAACTGACAATTATCGTAAAGTTCTGGGTTCTGTCCTAGTGTACCGGTTCACAAAGGAATAACAATTGTTCTTTCACCGGCTTTGTTTAGGAGTCATTGATTAGCTGTTGTGAATTGTATGGTCCTTTGTGGCGGCTCTTGTGAACCGGTGCACGAGGACAGAACCAAGTTCTGTTTTGCCGACACTAGGAATGCCAATTATTTTCCCAGACAGTAAAGTATTCTCTATATTTGGCTGCTTGACAATTCTTTTGCAATATGTTTTCCAAACTGGTTCTGGTTTTGTCTTTTTAGCCAAACAATAGATAACATAAACAAAAATTGGGTTGTTTTTTCATGGAGATATTTTTGACGCTCAGGGTCCAACGGAATCTAATGTGGAGTTGTATCGAAAACAGTGAAGATTGAATAGAACCAACTAATAACATAATTCCATCGGAATCCATTGCAACTGATTAACCGTAATTAATCCTCCATTTACCAAAAATATCAGCAGTAGGTTGTTAGAATCACTGATTTTCAGGAGCGCTCCGTTCTGGGTCACATATTCTTCCAAGAGAAACTTCTAGAAGTTTTTAATCTCCTCGTTGTTAAAAGATAGATAAAATAACAAACTGTACCTCCCTGGGTTCAAATGAGTGAGAAATTTAAGGCTTTTTTTCACTGGACACTGGACGTTTTCCATAATGTTTTGAAAATTGACAATTAATCGGGAAATTCTGCCGGTTTTGCCGACACTAGGATGCCAATTATTTTCCCAGACAATAAAGTATTAATTCTCTTCGTTGGTTGCTTGGTTAATTTTAGTCAATTTCCAAAAAAGGGCCTTTGTTTCTAGTCATGAAGTGGTAACTTCCTGAGGTTTCTTCAACGAGAGCCTAAATGATGTTCTCTGTACTTCTAGGGTGTATCAAAAGCCCAGCAAAATATTTGTCCTAGCCTATCAAAAAGTTAAGAAACATACCCAGAACCAACTGAAGAACATTTTACAAAAGAATTGTCGCGTCCTCTTGTCATGATGAAATGAACCGTATCAAGATATTCTGCAAAACAAATTTAGATATGCAAAGAAGCTCTCCCTTAATGGCAGGTGATTTTGGTGTCATGACTAACACTAAATAAAGAAATGGTTTAGACTTAACGTATCCCGTCGTGAGAGCATCAAATTATCTTGTTATACCTCCACCGACGTTGCACTACAGTTACTTTAGAAACTAACCCTTTTTAGCTAAAAATCGGGCTCTTTTTTCATCGAGATCTTTTTTCGGTGAACAAGGTACGAAGGAATCTATAATGAAGTTGTATTAAAAACAATGAAGATTGAACAAAACCTAATAATGACATGATTCTATCAGAATGCATTGCAACTGATTAACCCTTTAGTGCCCAAGGGGTCTCCCTTTGACGAGTAAAATCGTCTGGCGTTAGACAGAGTAAAATCTACAAGTCACTATTGGGCATTAAAGGGTTAAAGGAGTGCCAATTATTTTCCCAGACAATATAGTATTTTCTTTATTAGGCTGCTTGGTTAACTTTAGTGAATTTCAAAATGGTCTTTGTTTCTAGTCATGAAGCACTAACTTCCTGAGGTTTCTTTAACGACGGCCGAAATGAAGTTCACTGTACTTCTCGGGTGAATCAAAAGCCCAGCAAAATATTTGTCTTACCCTAACAAGAACTTAACTAACACAACCAGAACCAAATTGAAAAAAATTTTAAAAAGAATTGCCGCGTCCTCTTGTCATGATGAAATGAACCGTATTAAGATATTCTGCAAAACAAATTTAGATATGCAAAAAACATCGGAAAAAAAAAACGCAGGGACCTTGCTCTCCCTTAATGTCAGCCCGACGTTGTATCACAATTACTTTAGAAACTTACCACGTTTAATTGATAACATTAACAAAAATTGGGCTTTTTTTCATCGAGATGCACATTTTTAGCGAGCAACTGGTCCGACGGAATCTGATATGAAGTTGTATTAAAAACAATGAAGATTGAATAAAGCCAACTAATGACATGATTCTATCGCGATGCATTGCAACTGATTAATCCTAATTAATCCTCAGCAGTAGGATTTCAGGATCAGTGATTTCCAGGAGCGCTCCGTTCTGGGTCACACATTCCTGCAAGAGAAACCTCTAGAAAGTTTTTAATCTCCCCATGGTTAAAAGATAAGATAAAATATCACATTGTACATTCTTGGGTTGAAATGGGCGAGAAAGTTAACGCCTTTTTCCTGGAGACTTGTCCTTTTCCATATTGTTTTGAAAACTGACAATTATCGTAAAGTTCTGGGTTCTGTCCTAGTGTACCGGTTCACAAAGGAATAACAATTGTTCTTTCACCGGCTTTGTTTAGGAGTCATTGATTAGCTGTTGTGAATTGTATGGTCCTTTGTGGCGGCTCTTGTGAACCGGTGCACGAGGACAGAACCAAGTTCTGTTTTGCCGACACTAGGAATGCCAATTATTTTCCCAGACAGTAAAGTATTCTCTATATTTGGCTGCTTGACAATTCTTTTGCAATATGTTTTCCAAACTGGTTCTGGTTTTGTCTTTTTAGCCAAACAATAGATAACATAAACAAAAATTGGGTTGTTTTTTCATGGAGATATTTTTGACGCTCAGGGTCCAACGGAATCTAATGTGGAGTTGTATCGAAAACAGTGAAGATTGAATAGAACCAACTAATAACATAATTCCATCGGAATCCATTGCAACTGATTAACCGTAATTGATCCTGCATTTACCAAAAATGTCAGCAATAGGCTTTTGGATCAGGACTTTAGGAAGCCCGTCTGGCCAATTCCGCAAGAGAAACTCCAAGAAAGTTTTTTAAAACGTTCCTGTTGTTAATTGTCATACAGGGTTATCGAATTTCCAACCCTGCAAAACCTCACCGACTCTGTGATCAGGAGGCATAGAAATCTTGAAATCAGCCAAGGAGACAAGATGACCACATGATTTTAAGATAAGAAAGAAAGCTATTCCTAACTTCAAGTGCATTAGCAACTTAAGGTTACGAATAGGTTTTTTTCTTGAAAATGTCAAAGTGATCCCGTTTTAGCCACTGCACAGTCTAATATACACTGCAAAATTAAGGAAACTTTGTTGATTCGCGAATGAAAACTAGCGCTTAGTGAAAATGTTGGAAGTGAGAAACTTCTTCACTACTAGCCATTTATATTTTTCCAGCAGATCTAAGTAGGTCTGTTTATTTTTTGGTTTATTCATTTTTTCATTGTCATTACTTTCATTATTTGGTAGTAGTCTTCGTGTTTAAATTTAATTGTAGTTTTGGTAACTGTTACTTCTGAAGATGTATGTTGGAGGATGCGAAACGTCAAGTTTATACATGAAAGTTTTTACAAAATGCGTTGTCTCGTTATGTTTATAACGGCATTGTGTTTGTTATTTTTACTCAAGTTGAAATGGCTGAAGAATAGGAGTTCCTGAGGTTTCTTCAACGACGGCCTAAATGAAGTTCACTGTACTTCTCGGGTGAATCAAAAGCCCAGCAAAACATTTGTCCTAGCCTAACAAGAAATTTTAACTGAGAAACATAACCAAAACCAGTTTGTAAAACATTTTACAAAAGAACTGTCGCGACCTCTTGTCATTATGAAATGAACCGTATCATAATACTCTGCAAAACAAATTTAGATATGCAAAACCGGGAAAAAACACAGGGACTTTGCTTTCCCTTAATGTCAGGTGATTTTGGTGTTATGATAAACACTTCATAAAGAAATGGTTTAGACTTAACGTATCCTGTCGTAAGAGAATCAAATTATCTTGTTATATCCCCACCGACGTTGCAGTACAGGTACTTTAGAACTTAACCCATTTTAGCCCAACAATAGATAATATAAACAAAAATTCGGCTCTTTTTTCATCGTGATGTATTTTTGGCGAACAAGGTCTCACGTAATCTATAATGAAGTTGTATCAAAACCAATGAAAAATGAATAAAGACAAATAATGACATGATTCTATCAGAATGCATTGCAACTGATTAACAGTAATTAATACTTTATTTACCAAAAATATCAGCAGTAGGTTTTTAGGATCAGTGGTTCCAGGAGCATTCCGTCCTGGGTCACACATTCCTCAAAGAGAAACTTCTAGAAAATTTTTAATTTCCGCGTTGTTAAAAGATAATAAGATAAAATAACAAATTGTATCCCCTTGGGTTGGATTTAAGGTTATTTTTTCGGATGTAACATCCGCCTTTTGTTTCCTACACCAAGTAAAGATTGCACAGAGGTAAAATAGGCCTTATCATGGTTTTCGACGCCATCTTGACGGGTAGGCAAAGCGGTCAGAAATTACAGTGTTTGTATGGGAATCCGATAGGAAATAAACTCCTTCCAAAATTGAATTTTTCACAATTTGTGGATCAAAACGTTATAAAACACTACGTAGAAGATTGTATTCACCAAGTTTGAAGGATGTAGCTTTCCTATAGGTCGCTGAACTAGTTTTTCTTAATATTCCATACATTTGTCTGTATTTTTTTCCCGCGAACCGCGTCTAGACGTTTGTCTACCCAGCCAAATTTACAGAAAAATATATGAAAAATTAGAAAATTTAACTGGACGTCTACTACCAAGTTACATCCTTCAAACTTGGTAAATACAATCGTCTACCTAGTATATATTTTAACGTTGCGATTCAGAAATAGTGAAAATTCAATTTTGGGAAAAGTTATTTGCTATCGGATTCCCATACAAACAGTGCAGTTTCTGAGCGCTTTGCCTACCCGTCAAGATGGCGTCGAAAACCGTGATAAGGCCTATGCTCTTACCTCAGATTCACTGTAGTAAAACTGGCGAGAGTAAGCTTGTAAAATTCATTTACTTTTCGTCGATTTGGCAGGAACTTATCGTAGGACTGACACTCGTAAGGTCGCCTAACGATTCAACTTGACGCAGAATTACTTTGTGAGTACTGTAATCAGGGCAATGAGTCAAATTTTAATATCATCCATAATTTAAGGAGGCTTGCGAAATCATTTAAAGCGAATGGATGGCGAAACTAATGGTACCGGGTTTATTTATACATTAAGTTATAAATGGAGAGTAGCGAAAGATTTCATGTCGAACTGAATTCTACACTCTAAATGGAAAAAAAGAACTGTATGCCACATAAAATATGGGACGCGCTTCTTACCGGGTGGCTCAGAATTCGAACTTCTTATTTACTGGTTGAAGTTTTTACGATAATTTGATTTTTCTGAGTCATTTCGTGATAATAAACTACTTCGATTAACTGTCAAACCAATAATTTGATTTCATGTTGTCAAAAGCATTATTAATATGTAGATATCAGCTTTTCTTATATTTTAATTATTTTTCCGATGCTAATACCGATAAAGCTAATTCGCACACTCTTAAAAATATCATACAAAACTAAAATTATGCCATTTTGGCCGCTATGTTACAAAACCAAGCTATTTTGTCTAGAAAGGTTCGTCCCGGCCACCGGGCTGGAGTGTTCATGTGAAAATTGTAACCCAGTTACGGAGATCTCGGTCGCAAAACCCAGATCTCGGTAACCGGGCTAGCCCAGCCTCTAAAATGAACACAACGAACTTTCTATAACGAAAAGAGTGGCGAGGCGAGATCTCAAAAACCGAGCCAGCCCGGTTGATCGGGCTCATATGAGGAAGCCCTGAATTAGACGAACAGTCGAAGAGGTATTCGTTAGGAAGCCTACCCGAATGTACTTAAGGTGGCCGAACACAGTTTTCGCGCGTGCTTTTGCTGATGCAATATTTAGCTCGTGCACAAGGATTTCAAAGAACAAACATGCCGTCAGTAGAGCGATCATTTTATTTACTCAACACCCGCACTATCTGTGTTATTTTTCTCTATAACTGATCGCAGTGTATTGATGGCTTTAGTCTTTTATTACAAAGGTATGTTAGAAAGGTAACGATGCAAAGAACCCAGCAATTTTCAGCTTTTGTTTGCTACCGAAAGAACCCAGCTAAATGCAACGCATGCGCAGTCGCTCGAAAAATTGAGACCGATTGCTTTAGCAGAAACATGCCGATTTCTAACGATCCAGTCGTTAGAATTTCAAGAAACTTGGCAGAAAAATAGATCAGAGACCACGTGAATGATCTATCAAAACAAATCTGATTTTTGACATAGGGAATTTTTAATAATACAGAAAACGATTCACGGCGAATTACGAAAATCGCCTATGTCAAAATTTTATTAGAACTGTGTTGACAGAAGGGATTTAATTCTTAGTGTGTAAAATATGAAAACAATCTAACGACTGGATTTGTTTTTAAATAAACAAAAACCATTATTAAGCCTTGTTTTTAACCAGCACCGTTGCCATGGCAACAGCACATACCCTAGTCAAAATGCGAGAATAAATATTTCTGTGGATAACCTTGGCTCTTGCAAAAAATGGGCGCCAAAGCATAACTAGTTTAAAAGTTACGGTGAATTAGGCATAGGCACTTGAAAACTGTGTTCGGCCACCTTAAATAAAAAAAAGAAATTTCGGGTCTACAGAGGGTTCAAGCTGAAGCATGTCAGTAAGCAATCACCTGTGTGGAAAAAAGTCCAACAGGCGAGTGGCAAACCTTCGTTTTCCATGCAAAGGAGATTGAATCAGGTACGTGGAACGTTGTAAAATCAACCAACGTCTGTCAGCTTTGCCAGTCCATAAACTACCCTAGCGGACTCGCCAAATGGACTACCCTAAAACGGACTGCCCCTGAGAATAATATTCCAAGTGAGTACTACTTAAAAGTTGTAAGCTGCTTTACCTTGCTTTTTATATTCTGGAACCACTGAACACAAAATAGTGATGTAGATTCCCCTTGTTCACTGTATAACATATGGCTTAGCTAGGTTATTGTTTGCAATGTTCAAGGCCCAGGATACCCTAACCCATAACTTATTATTCTGGTGTTTATGATGGAATGTCGTAATTGCTCTGTAATCAACATACAAGTTAAAGTTAGATCCAGTTCTAGTAATGCAGCCCCCCCTCCCCCCCTCGCCCCCCCTCCTGCACTCCTGGGGGCGGAGGAGAAGAGCCCCTGGGATCGAGATTCAACGAATACCTCTTCGACGGCTAGTCTAATTAAAACTGGGGTAATTTCACCATCTTCACTGATCTTCTTTTCGCGAGAAGTGTGGGAAAATATGTCATCCACGGTTGCGATAAAACTATCATCGGCAGTTTCATAATTCAAGGGGATCCTACAATTATGATAAATTGGGAAACGGCATCAGATAATTAGAAACAGAAGACCTCCGGCTTACAAAAGTTCGAAACTCAGGTCTCAAGAAATGCATACTCACCAAGCTTTAACTGCAGCATACAAAGACAGTATTTCGATTGTTCTTCTTTGAAGGTCTCAAGACATTATAGTCATCGAGAGACCTTTTTAAAGTCTTGGACAACGACATTTTTTAACCAGAATTTTCGTGAAACAAACCGAATTCACTTCAATTATGTACACTTCCATCTCGGTATATTATTGGCTCTTTGGGAAGAATGGATTCTGGGCAATATTCCCGAGGGTGAAGTCGGACGGTGTGTTTTGTCTTTGAGCAATCTGGGACTCCATTCCCCGCAAGGGGACTTATTACACTCGTCACCAGGCGCCTCGAGCTCATTTTGTGCCAGCTACAATCCTAACGGCTGCGGGTAGTCATTTTAGTAGATTAAAGTACAAGTTCCAAGGAGCGTGGTGGCTTTGCATTCCTAGCTGGAGATACTTCGGTGGATTCATGGTTTAGAGAAATTTATGTTCCACGAACCTGGCGTTTTTATTCAGAGACTGGATTCGATTTTCCCGAAAAATATCGTGTTTGTTTTGGGTCGATCGAAGCCCGACTTTATCGTCAGCCTCCTACCTTGCCACTTGACTGTGAATGAAAGGTGAAGAAGACTATTATCCCCAAAAACTTTGTTTACTTATTAAGGACAACAACAACTCGCCACAGGGTAAGATACATCGATTTTTATTTTCATTTTCTAGCAAATTTTCAGACGTAAACTTTGCCTGATATGTTCTCTATATTTCCACATGTTATGTTACGCGACACACACAGTGAGCCTTGGTTACCTGTGGCTCAATGGGAGTTTCTGTGAGTCGCATACCCAGTTACGTTTATTTGTATTGACCCTAATATATAATATAATATACATGAAAAAAAAATAGTTGATTATAATTGGCTGAGAGAAGTACAGTTTAAGTGTAACACCAGTGCAAAAAGTGTAACACCGGTGCAAAAAGTGCAACACCGTACCGGTGTAAATTACACATCGTAATTCTGGATAAAGGGGCATTGTCACGCTATTTGGCAGCTTTATAAAAAGCTAGAAGGTGTTTTCACATCTGTTGAATTCTAAAACTAATGATCTAGTTTTGTTATTGAAGACTATTCGAAGGTGCTGAAACTTTTTCTTGCGCCTGTCGCTACGGATGGCATGGATATAAATGGATTGAATTTATTTTTAAAAAATAGGCATTTTTTTTCAAGTTTTGATGCTACGCGTTCCAAAAATCATCGCGACAAGCCACCGGGGAATTGACCGGGGAGTTTGTTATGGGTGTCACTACACAGAATAACGAAGTAGCGAGTAACGAAGTAACCACAAACCGAGTAACGTAAAAAAATTTCGAAGGGGCAAAAATTCTTAAATTTTTTAAAAATATGTTGGATCGATCATAATCGTTTTTTTTTTTTTTAAACAACGTTTGGATGCAGGGGACCACGCAAC
The DNA here is from genome assembly GCA_019787425.1 of Platygyra sinensis. NCBI lineage: Eukaryota > Metazoa > Cnidaria > Anthozoa > Scleractinia > Merulinidae > Platygyra > Platygyra sinensis. The sequence goes on along the minus strand of JAHPZR010003671.1, from coordinate 17,055 downwards.
GAATAATTAAACTGCTTGGCTTGTTACTGCCGGATCTCTTGATCAAGAAATGCTCGTACCAGAAGTCACTCTAAGTGTTATAAAACCAAATTGATTGCAAGGCTGCTACAAAACCAATTCACAAACCAAGCTTGACGACCCATAAGCTCAGAACTAAAAGTTAAATAAAACATTGTGTCTAGATACCCGGCAGCTGGGGAGTGTTTTTAAGTTGATACTACATATCCAGCAGTCTAATATTATTCTAGAATTTCCACGGAAAAACTCATCAAATCTTTCTTAAAAACTGTAGATATTTATTTAGAGATATCAAGCAATTTCAATTATAATTTTGGCTTTGCGGTAGAGGAAATTTTCGAGTTTGGGCGTACTAGAAAATCTCGATGTTTCGACATTTTGAAAAAATCGTTCTCTGACTCTGTTATCAACTGTCTACAAAAATTGAAGTTGGACCCTGTAAGAGTATTCGATATTTGTACAGAAATGCCAAGCGATTCTAAATGATGTTTTGCTTTTTTGTCCACGAATTCTCTTAGCTTGGGCATATTATAATATATAGATTTAGGCCAGCCTAAAAAGCGTAGCTCCAGGTTGCTCAGTGCCCAATAAAGCTAACCCAGGAAAAGGTAGAATTTTGATTTGAGTTTTGTAACATTACAATGAGGTCTTCTGTTAATTGTTTGACTTACTGTTTTGAGTTTCATAATAACCATATACCCAAAATAAAGCAGCAAAAACATTTGCATAGAAGAAAAATGTTATAATTTAAATAAATTTTAATCCTGGGCATGCGGTAACCGGCTTCCGAACATTCCTGCCCTGTTTTCAACAAATTAACCTCACATGAGCCCGCAATCTAATCGAAAACCAGCACTTGGTCAGCGGTCAACTTCATGAGCTGTAGACTTGAGCCCGCGATATGGTCACGTGATACTGGTCAGCAGATACCTTTTTTTGATAGGTGTCAATTGATCATAACAGGGATGTCCAATATCAAAGAAGTACACAGTGAACCAAGGTTGCATGCCTCTGTCAAGCTATTATTTGGCGTATGGCCGCCATGTTGCGCGACTCCGCCGTCGTCGTCGTCGTCGTCGTCGTCGTGCGTACGCGCCCACGAGCAATGCCGCTAACCATGATCACCACGAGAAAATCAACTTAAGGGTTTCCATTTCTTTCCTATATGAGTATGGGGCTTCGCTTGGCGGCCCTTCGGGCTGCCGGAGCTCCGCTATTAAAAAACCTCGACGCATGGGCACGATTATTCAAAAAACCCAGGGCGGATCCAGGGGGAGAGTGCAGGGGTTGCGCCCCTGAGACTTACCCGGAAGTCAAAATTTCACGAATAATCAATACATTCAACATCCACTAAAACGATCATTGAAACCTCCCGAGAGTGTTTCAGCATTTCCATCTATGGTCGGAAACACTAAGCGAGTTTTTACAATGTTAACGTTTTGATTTTGCACAAATTGTTCGAACTTTGTGTGACTCAGGGGCACGGTTATTCAAAACCTATATACCCGGCAGCCAGAAATTTTTAACACCTGCTCACATTTAACCAATTCCGCGGTGGTTTGTCTTGATCTACAAACAAAATCAAACATGTTTAAGAGCATCATCCTAAACTCATAAGTTCTGTAGAAAATGTTTGCCTCTGACTCTTGTTGTTTCTTGTTGCTTCCATTTTTAATCCTAAACTCAGTTTAACTGAAAAAATTAATAACTACTATATTCTCTGTACTCGTACCTTTTCTTAAAAGGGCTCCGCGTATCATCATCCATCTTACTAGGAATTTAGAGAAGGGAGGAGGAGTATTGATGCGAATCACACTTCCTAACTTAAAGCATACATTTATTTGTCCTGTTCCGGTTCCGGATCCTGTTCCGGATCCGGTTCCGGATTTCTGGGTTTTCCATACGCCCCGACTCTCGTCTGGTTTACAGTCGATTGAAATGTAAAATTCAAGAGTTCAACAACTCGGCTTTGAAATTTACTGCTCTTGACGCTATTTCTAAGATGTTATAAACGACATTTTTGTGTCAGTTTAGCGGTAGATTTCATAGTCTTTGTTGCATGTAGAGCTTTTGCCGTCTCAGGTTGACAACGAAGCTGAAGCTTTTATTTTCTTGTGGAAATTTTAAGTTCATTACCTTAAGTTCAAGTTCAAGTTCCCATATTCGAACGAACGAAGAAGACGCGGTGATATCCTTTACAATTATTCCTTTTTAACTTCTATGGAAAAGAGTGATGTTAAACTATGCCATAATAAATCCCGAAGCTGCCGAATGTAAGTATTTAAAATATTTCTCAACAGTTCAGAGTTGTGCATTTACTTGAGCGTACATTACATTAGCTTTTCTGTCTTAAGCTTTGTCGTCTTAATTAGCTAACTTATGAAAAGTAAACATCGTATTTTCTTTACGATTTTCTTGTAATATGTTGGGTTTGAAGACATGTAATTTAAGTCATGAACTTGAGGGTAGTTTTAGGTCTTGCATGTTTCGCCGATAATGCAGTGAAAATAGAAGTCTTGAAGATTCGCTTCATCCCTTACTGTTCAGTACCAAATAGATATCTCAAATTTGAAAACGTGATTTTCCTGCTTCCGCAAGGGAATGCCCAAAATGGACCTGCTTGGCACATATTCAATGCAAACTTGTATTAGGTGAGGTATTTCATTTCCAATTTCTTCACCGGCAGCTTCTGCTCACATGCTTTTGCATAAACATAATTCAGTATTATATTTGCGTGGTATAAGAAAACTCTGTCGTACTTCTGGATAACAAAATATATAACTATAGATGGAGATTTACCAAGTCTTGGTTGCAAGAGATTCTTAAAACACCATAATTAGAAGGAATGCGATGTGGAAGGCAAAAACTGACGGCAATAATATTTTAACCCAGTTTTATTCCAACTTCGATATACTGTCTTACTAACTGTCCCACAATTATGCATGTAACACGATCTAATCTCATAGTTCAACTTCGACTGAACAAGAAGCCCTCCACAGTTGGGCGTTGCTGTTGGAAAAATGGACAACAAATCCTTCTCCCTAGGTGGCATATTGTGGCTTTGTCTAGAATTACTGGGCGATAGACATTTAAGAGCTAAGGAGAAAAGAAAAATAAACAGAAGTCAGTCAAACATGCTAATCCGCGTTTTCGCTGTTGGTGTGGTTTTAGCTCGAGATAAAAGCTCAAAGATGTTACTTTCTTTCGCATGCCTGGTGTCTGGAAATCAATAAGTACCGGCGATTGATTTATTTCCCCTCTGCAAAAATTGAATCATTCAAAATTAGGTCACAATTCTAGCTCTTCAATTTTAACTCAGTTATTCTACCCAAGGCCTTTACAGAAAAAAAATGACTGATAGAAAAAAAAAACATAAAAGAAAATAAAAAAGCGTAAAAACTTAATAGATCTTTGTCAATGTGGCTCAGACAAGTAAACAAAATTTGCAGAAACAATAAAAAGAAAGGAATTAGCGTGTAACAAATCTAAATAACTTGTATAGCTTTTTAAATGGCCAGGAAAAAGAATTCACACACAATTTAAGTTCCAGAAATATCTCATACAGGAGACCTTGGGTATGCTTAGTTCTGGTTTTTTTTCTGGAGAATATTAAGGAGTTTGACGACAGCGACGCCGAGAAAGATGCTTAAAGAAAAATGAATTTATATATTTCACCAGCACGCCAGTTGCTCTGCTCACGGGCCCAGGCTAAGTCTGCAAAGACAGCATTCAGTTCCAAAACGAAATATGAAAATTTTCCGTCGTCATTCCCCTTCCTCAAAAGACGCGGAACTCGCGGCATTTTACATTCATATCTTGTACATAACGGCAAGGAAATGTACAAAGATTTATAACGCGTTCACAGCAATTTTTCTGCTCATTAAACCTTTTGTTTGGTGACTTTCTCGTTTCGGCGGGTCTAAAACACAGGTCACGGGTCATTGTTTCATAAATACTGGAACAACCCTAACCCCTTCCTATTGCTAAACTTAGGCCTAACTACTACACTAAGACAACTTTTTAGGCCTAAATACTACACTAAGGCAATGTTTAGTAAAGGTTTAGGGTTGTTCCAGTATTGGTGAAACAATATAACCCGTGTTTTAGACCCGCCTTTCTCGTTGCCGTCGTCGTTGTGGCTATCTTAAGCTCAACATTATTAACACTACTCTACAGGCAGTTTGTTTATTCATACCTAGTGCTAGAGAGGGTACTAGCCAACCATTCAGAACTACTGACTGATGTATACTGTCTGAAAACAAAAGGAAAAAGCAGACTGAGTAAATGCAAAATTTCTTTACGTTCAATTGCAAGTGTTAAGTTTCCACGTGGAACTCTATATTTTAATAACCCGTCTGCTTAGAGCAGAATTTGGAGTAGACAATGGCCTATTGATGACTGCGTTGGATTCTGAGTCAAACGACCCCGTTTGCAGCCAGTTTCGGTTGTATTTTTAACCATGCGATCAAAGAAGCTTTATTGTCATTAAGCTTCTTTCCACCCGAGAGTGGCGTTATTCAACAAATAAGCGCGCTTGCACTATTGCAAGTTTTGTTTGTTTGTTTGTTTTTTTTTTAAGACCAATTCAATCCGAGTTGAGTGATCTTGCTAGAGCGTGAAGTTTATACTACTTTGAGAAATGATTGGAAATCGCTCTTCGAGGAAAATTGATTTAGAATTCTACTAAAACAATTAGATTATTTGCTCCCGATCTTTTTAAGGCGCAAAGTTCAACAATATGTCGAGGAATAATTGGAAACCTGTATTTGAAGTAAATTTTAGTAAGAAATCTACTAAAATGGTTAAATTATGACAACTATCGCCCCATAGATATCGAGCTCATGATCTAATTGTTAAGTCAGTAGTTGATGTAAAGCTCATTATCTAATGGATAATTAAGAGTGTGTCCATGAGAAAACCAGAGCCAGGCAGGAGGTGATACAGCTCAAATCATCGATTTTGCTCAAACTTGGCATAAATGTTGGGTTTGGTGAGTAAATGATTATGGCAAGAATTGAAGTTAAAATATTTTATTCTCTTCAAGTTAGGGGTACCTCCTCCAAAAATGGCCCTTTTTCACTAATTTATGCATATTTAATTAGCAGTCTTCGATTTAGTATTTCTACAACAAGAAAGGCCATGTGGAAATGAAATCCACTGGATCATGTTCTACTATTATTAGTCTCAAAGCGCAGATATTCATTTAAACCAGACATTTTGATTTCTTTCCGCGGCCCCAACTTAAGTAAGGTGCATATTTTGTAGAGTTGTGAATAGCCTTTAATTAATGACAAATATCTGCACTGGGCAACAGCAAATACTCGTTATTCTAACATGGATAGTGAGAGCAATCACGAAAGTTCTCAAAAAAGCCATAAAATGTTTGGGGACCTCAACAATTTTTCTGTGCTGGCATCCTGCTTACATAGGAATTCACGAGTTTTGGCCATTTAATGAACATTGACTAAAACACGGAAGTTATTTTTCTGTGTTACCCTAACTCGAAATCAACAAGAAATATCTACCTAAGTATTTTCTTAGCAATATCCAGTATAAATTCGCTGAAAAGAAGCACTTGGCACATTTCTGTCAAATATTTTCAGAGCTACTTCTCACGGTTATCGATAAAACGCGGCAGAAGAAGATTCAACGTATAAGTTCCCTCAACATCCGTTTTCAGGCGTAAATTAGAATGGAAACATGAAATATAACTACTACATACATGTCACTTAGATGCAATTTTTGCACTCTCGCTGATTCTTGTAACCGCGAAATGTCCAGTTTTGTGTCATCTGTTTCGCTGCCTCGACCCGAGGTTTAAAGAGAATGTCCTTTGCCTTCCCGCTTTCGTTATCAGAGATATTAACATTTGTCGAAACAGCAACTCACAAGGCGTTTAAAATCCAGGAAGAGCTATCACTGTTGTAAGTGTTATAGGATACAGATTTCTTACAAAACCACCAGAAAAGACTCCGCCATCTTTGTCGATGTTAAGCGGTACAATTGTGTCACTATACATGACGTAGTTACCGGATTAAAAGGAGGTAACCGCTGACTTTTCAACATCTAAGTTCATAATGCCGGAGTGTTTTGTGATGGAATTTAAAAGCAATCTGAATGTTAAAGTGATCACTCTCCCTGGATTTTAAATGGTCTTTTGAGTAGCCTTTCGACAGCTGTTGATACTTCTGATGATGAAGGCGGGATGGCAATGGTATTCTCTTTAAACCTCGGGTCGAAGAAACGGAACGGATGGCACAAAACTGCATGGACATTTTGCAATCCAAGAATCGAAGAGAGCGCAAAATCGCGTCCAAGTGACATGTACAATCACTGTATGTAGTACTTATTTCTTGTTTCAATTCTATTTTACGCCTGAAGACCCAAGTTGAGGGAACTTAAGCGTTGAATCTTCTGCCTCATTTTTTCGATATCGAGAGAATGTCACAAAATGTACTTCTGAAAATATATGAAAGAAATGTGTCAAGTGCTCCTTTTCGCCGAATTTATACTGGATATTGATAGGGAAATACTTAGGTAGATATTTCTTGTTAATTTGGTGTTAGGTTAAGACAGAAAAAGGGCTTTTGTGTTTTAGTGAATGTTCATAAAGTGGCCAAAAAGGCGTGAAGTCCTATGTAAACAGTATGCCAGCACAGAAAAAATATTGAGGTCCCCAAACATTTTATGGCTTTTTTGAGAACTTTCGTGATTGCTTTCACTATCACTGGAAAAGTTCAAAATTTCCATGGACATGTCAATTTTAATTTACAGTATGTTAATCTTGATTTACATTATTTGTAAATTTCAATTTACATGTTGAGGTTTTGTAAAATAAATTTACAGGAAATTTACAGCTTTTGATACAGCATGTAAATATTCTGTAAATGGCGATTTACATTGTCTGTTTCGACAAAGATTATTTGAAGAACATGTAAAAAACCTGTAAAATATTTTAAGCACTTTTACAGTATCTAATGTTGTAAAAAACATGTAAATTGATCTACTAAAAATGTTTGAATAATTCAACCGAATGCTATAAAAATTCTGGAAATGTCATGTTTGTAACCCGATAAATACCATGGAAATGCAAAAAGGGGGCCTGTATGAAACGTGTAAAAACCATGTAAATGAAAAAAGGAGGCCTGTTTGGAAACATGTAAAAACCATGTAAATGAAAAAAGGAGGCCTGTTTGGAAACATGTAAAAACCATGTAAATGAAAAGGGGGGCCTGTTTGTAACCCTGTAAGAACCATGTAAATGAATAAAAAGGGCCTGAAAGAAACACGTAAAAACCATGTAAATGAAAAAAAGGGGCCTCTATGAAACATATAAAAACCATGTAAATAAACCTAGGGCCGCCTGTAAAACATCTGTGAATGGAAAACTAGGGGCTACGGGTGAGGGGGCGGAGGTGGTGGCTGTAGGTAACCTGTGAAAACTGATATAAATCAACAAAGGGGCCTTGAAAAGGCTATGAAAATAATTTAAATGAGATAATGAGGGTTTTCGTAGATGTAAAATGGGTACTCTTAGAAAAAGAAAAGATCTAAATTTCACAGAGGGCCTGTTTAAACTATACAAAAATCATATAATAGTAAAGTGGTGGGGCTAAAAAGTTTAGCCAATACAAACAAACGTTAAGGTCAGTGTTTTGCCATTTATCTTACATTTGCAGCAAGCGCACCATCTGGCGCTCTAGAAAATAATCCAGTCCAGCAATAAGAGTGGTAGGGCTATAGCTCTACCAATCCCACCCCGCGGTGGTCCCTGCATGTAACGGTTTAACCAACGTACACTGTTCAAACGATGTAATACCAAGTTATGGACAAACTGGGACTTTCACGGCACGAAATGACAACCTAACTAGAAAGAGCTTTTCAGCGGTATTATGAAGACGCGTAAAGTTTAAGTGTAACATCGCTATAAAGCTCCGTTACTGTAAAGCCCCCATTAAAGGGCCCTAGTCAGCCACACTGTTAGCCATTGATAGGGCCTCTCACATTTTCCAACATCTATAAAATTCTGATCATTGTCGCGCCTTGTGTTCAGCAGATTGTTTTCATGTTTTCGATCACGCCTGAAATACCTTTCAACTTCAGATCGATAGAACAGTTTATTTTATATTCAGAGAGACCAACCCCCTTTGAATCAACAATTACACCATGTCAATCTAAAATTTTCTCTTTAATTCTCACACTTTCACGCTTTGCTTTAATCTGTTACTATCAACACATTAGCATTTTCTATTTTTATAAATTCAACTTCCATCGCTTTGTACTGCATAAGTGAAACCTAGTGGAGATGACCAGTTTCTGTTCAAACATGTTTTTTAAACTGAAAAGTGTTCTCAGTGTCGTTTTCTTAAAATTCTTCACTTGTATACTACTTAGTCAGGACCCTTTGGAAATTAAACATCACTGCCTCACGATATATATATCTTTCAGCTAAAATGCAATAAGGTAAGATTTCCGAAGCGTACTATCGGAGTTTCCAGCTTGCCTAACTAAACAAGGCAAAGACCTCTAATAGTCTGATTTCAAGAGTACTATTAACAAGTAATCAAATCATTATTCTTGTGTAATTTGGAATTAATAAGCTCGAGTAAATTTTTCAGACTACAAATTGCGCTTGCCCTACGGGCGTGCATGATTAATTGTTAGCCTTTTACTCGAGCTTATATTCTCTCAGTTGCAGTCTAATCATTGTGATCACCTATCGGAGAGTGGCGCTGAACATTCCAGCTGCTATTTAGATTGTGTTTTTTTTTTCTTCATGTGACTTCTTTGCCTGCCTCCCTTCCGAGTGGCGTTTGCCTTTTAACTTACAAACAACTTCTTTATATGGCATGAACCTGGCATCACGGTATGTACCTTCTTTCAAAGTGAGGTTTTACTGGAAGGACATCTGGATTTTCTGGATTTTCCGTCCTATATTTTTTCGCCCGAAATGACAAATTTCAGTTGGTGATTTGCATTTCGAAAACTCAGCATGTGTCAAATTTTCTGGAAAGTTTCCCTCTTTTGCACCTGTTTCAATGGTCACATTACCAGCATTTTGGCCGCGCTTCTGTGTTTGAAATAAACCCTTATTGCCTAAACGCTATCAGTTTTGTCCTAGTGGGTGACCCTCGATTTTTCTAGGTCGTCGTTTTCTAGACACCCCAAACGCATGTGGCGAAACTACAGTATTTCATCCTTCAAAACCTTGGACCAAACGACGCAGTCGTGAACCAATACAAAAATACCACCAACTGAAAGCAAATTTTAACCACATATTTTTTCAAAGAGGGAAAAAAATTCCAACGTACCTGATTTTTCCATCTATTAGGGGTCTTGTCGCGTAAAACCAGACAAAAAATAGCACAAAACAGTGAGGTTTTCGCCTCGAAACTCGACGACGCTCCGCTAGCTGCCATTTTTGTCGCACTCAACTAAAACTTTATTGTTCAATTATATTGTGTGCAAAGCCTAGTGGGAAAAAGCTACTTTTAAGCCCCGAAAGGAGCTCGGAAGGGACTTTGGATGGTGTGCCTAGCTTAGGCGGCCATATTGCAATTTCTCATGACGTCACCATATATCCATTTCTGGTAATGGCCCGGACTGTAAGGAAAGCTAAAATTAAGTCAGACGAATGGACTCTTTAGGTATGAATGCATATGCGGCAGCTCCTTAGATGGCTTGGTAACGTATCGGCAGACTTAACCATAATTAACAAATTAAACACTACTTGGTCGAAATCTCAGAAGCGTAAAAGGGCACCCGTTGACAAATCGAATGTGGTTTAGCGTGCTCTGCACTGATTCTTCTCGACAACGATACGCGTCATCACAGTGGTCAGAATGCACCTCGTGAGTGCACAGCAAGTCTTGACCACTGCTAGTCCACTGCCGGATGACGCGTATTGTTGTCAATAAGAGTACAGACTACGCTAAACTACATTCGATTTGTTTTGTTACCACAATATAAACTAATAAAGAGCGAGCTGAAAAGGCATTGCGTGACACATTCCCGCGAGTAGCGTTGTCTGGATTCTTATCGACAACGGCCAATTAGTGAATATAAAAGATTGCGAGATTTAGTAGCAATTGTGACAACCTACGCACTAGTTTTTAATAGTGCTAAATTCTAAATAAAGATAATTGAAAGATCAACAGGTTAAATACAACTAAATTTGTAAATTATCATAGATAACCTGATACTGAAATAAATGTACGCAGATATGTCCACAGTTAGGGTACAACTAATTTCAAATATGTGCCACCTCTATTTGCAAGTAGAGCGGCGCAAGGAAGTTTTCACCAACAATTATAGTGTTCCATGTTTATCTTGAGAAATTCCACATGAAATCTCCGTTTCTACTTCTAATTGAGAGCGGCAACTTTTGTTGGCTGTACAGGCCGCTCCCAAGCAATTCGGCAACCCTTTAACCTGATTGAATTAAACCACTTAAATTTCTTATTCAGTAACCTGCGATCAGGCGTCCCTTACATTTTTGTCGTTGCGGGAAGGTACGCCTGATACAATTACTTGACTATTTGTCTGTTGCTAGTCCAGAATCTGGACTTTTCTCTGATTGGTCAAGAAACAAAAAGGTACTTAGAACTGAGCCATGATTGGTTACCTTAGTAGCGGTGTGATTTCCGGTTAAAAAAAAATCCCGCGTGCTGATGAATTGCATCGTGACATCTGATGAGGCGAGCGAATAGAGCGAGTTTTTGTCAGCTTTAAATGCTTCTCTTCAGAGTTTTGTTCACAAAACTCTCAATGATGAACAAATAGAATGCATTCATAGAATCGCATGCCATGGGAGAGATATTTTGGCGGTGCTACCGACGGGATTAGGTAAGAGCGAAAAATATGTATTACCACCGTTTTCGTTGATACGCGACTTTCGAAAACAAAACACCCGCGGAAACCTTTCAAAAATTTCCGTCAATCATACATGCCATCGACAGATCGGATCGAAATCCACCAATCACAGCCCGCTAGCATGACGTAAAGAAGGTCTGAAGGTCACACCAATGGCTGTGATTGGTGGATTTCGATCCGATCTGTCGATAACACACAAGACTTCCGGTAATTCTGTTTGATTATTCGCGCTGACAGATATTTTAATGGGCCCTTTGCAGCTTACGATCACATGGTACAAAAACCGCCATGCTGGAGAGCAAACTGCCCACTGGGACCTCCAAAACAAAGCAACTTAACTAAATTTTCTTTTGTTTTAGAGGTCCCAGTGGGCGGTTTGCTCTCCAGCATGGCGGTTTTTGTACCATGTGATCGTAAACTGCAAAGGGCCCATTAGGGGGCGGCAGAGAAGTAGTCAAGTAATTGTATCAGGCGTACCTTCCCGCCGCCACAAAAAATATAAGGGACGCCTGATCGCAGGTTACTTATTCAGATGTACATGCTTCTTTGGTAAATGGTACCGTTGGACAACTATACGATTATCATTTACATATCGATAATTTCTGGCAAAATCAACTGACGAGAAATGATTCCTAAAGGCCCATTCCTGCCAGCAAACTAAATCGCTTATAGTATCGGGATATCGCATTTTAACGCCCAGTTGTCAAATATTTCTTAGAAAGATATATTCCTACAGAGTCAAAAAGATAAAAATAAAAATCACCTGAAGTACAGAGAGCAAGATTTCATACAAATCAATCAACTGGAAGTTTGATTTCGATCGCTTTCTGCTAATTTCCAATTTTATTTTGAATTTCATGATGTTCGCGTAAAGGACTATACACAAGGGTAGATGTCCAATTCTCAGCTAAAAAGAAGAAAAAAGAAAGAGTGAAAGATTTCAAAATAACTCTGTACATATTCTTATACACCTTTTTATCCTTATAAAGCTTAAAAAGTGAGGCGAGAGAGATTTATGAGCTCAAAACAAAAGATTTTTCACCGTCTTCGGAAACTTACAACTCAAAATCTCGGCATTTTTATCGGCTCCTTTGAGTTGCCGCGATTCAAAACACTTCCATTTTCATGCAGTTGTTCACGTGCGCTTCTCATTAAATAGACAGCCTCTTTCAAGAAAGCGGCTTTCTCGGTATTCTACTTGGAAGATTGTCCGAGCCCAATGGTAAGTAGTTTAATTGACGCAACTCCTTGGTAAGAACAATGCTGAAAAAGAAATGTTACTTAAATATTATGAAGCTGATTTTCGTACTATTATATCCATGATTACTTTCACACTCTCCTTCCAAACACTCTCATTTTCATGCATTGTTCAGGTGCGTTTCTTACTAAATAGACATCACACAGCGGCTTTTCATTCTACTTGGAAGATTGTCCGAGACCAATGATTAGTATTTTACTTGACCAAAATCCGAGGTAAGAACAATTTGAAAGAGATGTGAAACTGCATGATTTTCGTACAATCATTATGTTCATGACTGCTTTCACATTCCCCTTGTGTTTATTCGCTTTGAAATTTGTGAAGATTCAATGCCTCACCGGCAGTGTGTGAGAGCACTAACGTGAATTTCGTTCATCTCTTAAATTAAGCAAGTCGAGGAATAGCAGTATTGAGTGAGAAACTCTCCTTGAAACTTACACTTGATACGCCGTATTGATCTGGAAAACGCTTCAAGCTGTGTTTTCCTTTCTCATGCGTCTCGTTCTCGGTGAAGTCAAAGTTTAAAATAAATGCTCGTGTATGTGTGTGAGTGTGTGGACCAATTTTATGTTTGTTCCTTTCTTTATATCTGTTTAGTTTCATTTCAAGTAAGAGGAACAGCTAAGTCACATCGAACATAAATAAAAAATAGGCTTAAAGACAATTATAACTGTTTTAATCTTCTCATCACAGGCATTGATTAAAGGACCCCCAAACAGGCGTCAAACGAATGAAGCCTTCTTGTGATAGACAGAAGTAGTTGGTTAGTTAACGGCTCCTTCATCAAAACCAGCGATATTTTTCTTGTTCTTGTTTTTTTTTTTTTCCAGCATGGACCTGAATAACACGAGAACAATCATCAATTCATCCAGCTCACGATCTTTTTGCCCGTTCACACCGCACCTTTCATGGGAATTCGTTGGCTCAGCTTTTCACTTGGTTATGGGTCTCATAACGGTCATGGCTTCATTCCCCACCATTCTTCTGAACGCATTCATAATCCTAGCTATAAGGCAAAGGAGAGAGCTGCAAAAACCCTCAAACATTTTGTTGTCAAGCCTGGCCGTTTCAGATCTTCTAGTTGGTGCTATAGTTATGCCGATTTATGCCACCATTGATTTCTTTATAGTAAGTAAAGTTTCGCTTAGGTATACCTGTATGTTTTATGCTGCAACACGGTTCTTCGGGCCCTTGCTCTCCACTGCTACTTTGCATCACTTGACTATCATGGCTTGGGAGAGGTACGTGGCGATACAAAAATGTATGGACTACAAGCTCATCATCACAGATGGCCGGCTCAAAAAGATTGTGGTAGGTACCTGGCTATCTGCGCTCTTACCAGCGTTTGCAAGCGGTATTACGGCAATCATGAATGTTGATGATCGTGCAATTATGCAAGGGATTTTAACTGGGTGGACTGCTGTAGAAACTGCCTGTTTATTTCTTGTTGCTTTCTTCTATCGAAAAGTTTACCTTGGAATACGCAATCGTAAACTAGGCGAAATCTCTCGAATCGACGTTTTAATGAAAGCAAAACTGGAGTCAAAAGTTGCTAAGACAACTGGTTTACTAACCGCTGGGGTAATATCCTCGACTATCCCAATATTTCTTTTTGCTATATTAGGAAATAGTATGCCACTGTTTCGTTCAAATGCTGCGATCAGGTTTACACAAATAGTGACGCAGCTGAACTCTCTGTTTAATCCCCTGCTTTACTGCTATAGAGACAAACGTTTTAGGGACGCCATTCGAAAACTGTTAGGGATGCAGAAGTCTCAGTCAGCAGTTTTTGCCACTCAGCCTTTCCTGCGAAAAGATCGATTTAAGTCATCAGAGCTGCACGTAAGAGGGAAATTTACCCAACATTTGACAAGATCAGTATCTCTTAATCTAACTGATGCTTTAGATTCTATTCAGGGAACGTCCAGTGTGGTTAAGTTGAAAAAGTGTTTGTCTGCTCCCACGCTTGATACATGCAGTAGCTCCTTAGATGGTTTAGTTATGAAACAGTCCTCCTTAAACGTGGCAACAAGTGCAGCGATCCGTGCTGAAAGCTGCACGTTGCGTGAAGCGAGGTAAGACAGTCACAAAAAATAATAGAGATGTAACTGACCTAGCATAAAACAACACTGTGAAATAAACATTCCAATATCGAAATCCTTGCTGTGGATCCAACAAGACTTCATGAAATTTGCTGAACGCTTCTTGTCTTGAAACGAGTTGAAGAACAGAAACCGTGACAACGAATAGCAGGGCCCGTTATGCAGCCTCTCTCAACATCAACTCGCTTTTAAAACTGCCGGTAATATGCCAGATAACACTACAAACACGTCAGTCATCATGGATTCAGTGCCCTAGTTATTTACAACTATGTCATTTGGTTTGTTCAGTGCATCCGTGTTTCGAATTGCATGTTGAAAATCTCGAATTCTCGCGCCAGATGGCGTATTGACACTACGTACTACAAACATGTCAACCATCCTATTTAGATTTGTTTATTGTATTTCAAATTGCATATTCCTGTTTTGCAGTATCCATAAATATGTGTGGTATTCATGCAGTAAATAACAAATAACAGGGTCTAGTCTGAAAAGTTTAAAAGATAAAAGGTGTGAAATACACTAAAAATATGGATAAAGAAGTTGCTTAGTTACACAATGGTTAAAAAACAAAATGTAGGGGCTAAAAATTTTCAACCAGGTCATTGGTGCCGTGGAAACTACCAGCAGGTGCAAGATTCAAGTCAGCATTTGGTTCTGGATTTACGTTGCACTGCAGTAGTAACTGACAGTAGATATCTCTAGTGAGCTTGATAATGTGAAGCGGTATATGAAAACCCGAACTGCAAGATGACTTTATTCCTTCGTAAGAAGATTTTAACTTTCAAATTTCTCTGACTACTGCACTTGTTCCTAGCTGGCACCTTACAAATGAGCTATGAACAACAAATCAGTAATGGCCTAGATGCTAGGACCAAATTACATGTAAGAAAATCATTTTAATTTTTTTGATCAGGTATTTCTAGAAGAGTAGAAATAAGAGGTAAGTACCAGAACAAAAATATTTCAATTTACTTTTTTTCTTTCTAAATGGAATGACTAGAAGGCACAGTTGGTCTGCACACAGTTCGTCTGGACCTGTCAATATAATTTAAAGATAGCTGAGCGTGCCTTTCAAGAAAAAACCTTGCATCGCAAATTGTAAAGTGATAAGTGTACAAAATATGCAGCCTAAACAAACAACTTCTTCTCGATAACTATACTCGTCATCACAGAGGTCAAAATGCGCCTCGTGAGTCCACAACAAATTTTGACCACTGTGATGACGCGTATTGTTGTCGATAAGAGTACAGACCACGCTAAACCACATTTGATTTGTTTTGTTACCACAGTACCAACTAATAAAGAAGAAGCTGAAAAAGGCAATGCGTGACACATTGACACGAGTAGCGTTGTCTGGATCCTTATAGACAACACTAAATTGGTCAATGAAGATTACGAGATTATGTACCAGTCAAATCGAAGCTTCATCGTCCACCCCCGAGCAATCCCCCGGGCATTTGAATTTTTGGAGAGTTTTTGTTCAAATCCCCCCTCCCGGGCCTAAAAGCTGTTTAAAGTGCTCATATCGTCAAAATTTTTATTTTCCCATCTGATCCTATATTCCATGCAATGAACTTTGGCGAAAAAAAATTTCGATTTGGATGGAAAGCGATTCTTCTATGAAGTTTTAAGAGTCATTGTCAGAGAAAACCGGGCAGGGCCAAAAGATCGGGGTCAACCGATTTCCTTTATTTTTTCAGCATTTAAAACCAAGCTGGCAAGATTAACTTTGGTGACATTAAGAAGATTTCCCGGCGTTTCACTCCCGAGATTGACCACCCCCCTAGTTTTCGGCCAAGGGGAGCCCTAAAAACCATCAAAACAAATGCCAATTTCCCCGGTCGAAAACAATTTTCCTCTAAGGAATTACTGCACAGATTTTTTTCTGAAGTTAAAGTACCTTAAAATGAACGTTTTGAATGCATAAAATCAACTTTTTAGTGTAACGGTAATTTTGAACAAGGGTTTAAATCCAGGTATGTTGCGTGACTGTTACAGGACAGCGATTTTGGGCGATTTTGGAAGTGCGTTTTCTTGAAAGTGCGGCTGTTTATTTTTTATTTAATTACAGATTTGAACAGTCTATACCCTCCTAAATCAAAAACAAAAGTTTATTGATTGGCACAAGAAACCCATTTCACGCGAATTTTGTTGGAAAATGTCAAAGATCGCTCTTGCGGCTAACTGCTCGCTTAAGTCGAATTAGCGGCAGTACTACATTATAGAGGTACTAATCCATTTTAAATAATATTTCATATTCCACTTAGGTTTAAATAAAGCGAAAATAGCTATAAAATACTCTTGCTTTCACGTAGGGGTTATACACGACTGCCATCATGCACGCAAAGGTCTCAATTACTTCGTGCTTCGATGATTATCGTTGGGCCTATACGAGTTAGCCAACAGGATGATGTATGTGCGGTCCTATCTAGTGATAAAAACATCACGACTTTTGTACTACATGCAACTGAACTTCTTGAAGTTTTTGCTTTATCTGCAAAGTTCGTTACATACCCTGCGAGGAGAAACTACATTTCCGCTATGTGAGCTGTCGTGCGAAAGGTTGCCTCTGCCGACAATCGTTCAATTTTCTATCGCCCATGCGAAATTCGTCACGCGATTCGCACGCAAAATTAATCGTCAGTTCTGTCGTCAAATGGCGTGAGTTTCACGGGAATAAAAAAAATGGGGCAACTGTGATCTGCTACGCAAGAGTAGCGCTCAATGCTCTAAACCGGTCAAGAATAGGAAAACCCCGCTTTTTTGATTTATTCTTCCAGATATCTGGACGGATTTGAACGCTTG